>KV751359.1:2916969-2950375 GCA_001698575.1 Mola mola
ATTATGGGCACACCTTTCAAGTGAAAATAAAAAACCTCTCATCTCTAAAGTCTTGCTTTAACCTTACCACATTTGAGATCATACGGAAAATCCTCTTCGGAAGAGTTCGCAAAAGTACAATTTGTGTTGTTCAATTGCTAAACATGGGCAACTACCTGTTTAGGTCTGTTGTACATGTGTACCTCATTTCATTCATGTTTATAAAAGTAAAATACGTAATTATTGCTAGGACTGCTACATGTGCCACAGAAATCCCGACTGTTGTTCATGGGCACACCTTTCAAGCAACGAAAAAGCCTTAAACAACTTTTTATCTCCAAGGTCTTGTAGTTAATCTGAACACATTTGAGGCCATACAAAAAAGCCCCTCGGAGGAATTTGTTATGTATGTAAAGTATGAGGCCTGTTATATTCTAATGCCAGTAAGTGGCACTGTAATTCCTGAAATGTGAGGATTGACCAATCAAAAGCCAGAAATCAATTTGATGAACTCTCTAGGAGATCACAACATGTGCAAATTGCTCAAAATAGCCGACTTCCTGTGTGATTTAGGTCATGGTAACAAGAGACTTTCTTTGTGCCTTGGTCTATTCTGCAAATGTACTTAATTTTGTATATGTGCGTGAAAGCAACCTGAGGGGCTGCTTTTTAAGGACTGTGGCCAAAGCATTAAGACATGCCCATAGTTATTAACTGTTAAAAACAAGTTTTCACCACAACTGATGCATGTGGAAAGTTTCATGAGTTTTTGTACACTAAATCGGCCAAAAATCCAATTCCTTTTCTAACCTTTTTTTATTAAGCAGAAGAAAGAAAGTGAAAAATGTGAGCAATTTCAGTAGGTCCTTGCACCACCTTCGGTTTTTGGGTGTTAATTAAGCGAATGAAAGGTCTGGAGTTGGTTCCAAGTGTTAAACCTGGATTTGGTAGCTGTTCAGGGGAACTCTCAATATGAAGTCGAAAAGTATCAATGCCTTGTCAATATCAATGACTTGTGTACCCTGCCCGGAGGGATACCGGGACCCCGCCCTGGAGCCAGGCCTGGGGAAGGGGTCCATAGGCCAGCGCCTGGTGGCCGCGCCTTTTTCCATGGGGTCCGGTCGGGCTCAGCCCAAAAAGGAGACATGGGTCCGGATCAGGTGGCGGGGGAGGAAGCCGGACAGACCAGGCAGGCCCAAGCGAATAGTGAGGGTCTGCTGGGAACGTCTGGCTGAGGACCCTGTGAAAATGGTCTTCAACTCCCACCTCCGGAGGAGCTTCAACCACATCCCAGAGGTAGTGGGGAGCATGGAATCTGAGTGGGCCATGTTCCACGCTGCCATTGTCGAGGCGGCTGCTCGAAGCTGTGGTAGCAAGGTCGCTGGTGCTAGTCGTGGCGGTAACCCCAGGACCCGCTGGTGGACACCAGAGGTGAAAGGGGCCGTCAAGCTGAAGAAGGAGACTTACAAGGCATGGCTGGCTTGTGGGACTCCCGAGGCAGCAGACAGATACCGGCAGGCCAAGCGATCTGCGGCTCGGGTGGTCACTGAGACAAAAACCCAGGTGTGGGAGGAGTTGGTGAGGCCATGCAACACGCCTTCCAGTCAGCGCCTAAGAAATTCTGGCAAACTCTTCGGCGGCTCGGGAGGGGAAAGCGGAACCCCGTCCACACGGTCTTCAGCGTGGGAGGGGAGTTGCTGACCTCAACTGAGTCTATAGTTCGGCGGTGGAAGGAATACTTCGAAGATCTCCTCAATCCCACCAACACGCATTCTGAAGAAGAGGCAGAGCCGGAGGACTTTGGGCTGGGCCTTTCCCATCACTGGGGTTGAGGTCGCCGGGGCTGTCAAACAACTCCGCAGCAGCAGCGCCCCAGGGGTTGATGAGATCCGTCCCGAGCTCCTGAAGGCTCTGGATGTTGTACGGCTGTCATGGTTGACACGCCTCTGCAACATTGCGTGGACATCGGGGACTGTGCCTTTGGAGTGGCAGACAGGTGTGGATGTCCCCATTTTCAAGAAGAGGGATCAGAAGGTGTGTTTCAACTACCGGGGGATCACACTCCTCAGCCTCCCTGGGAAGGTCTACTCCAGGGTGCTGGAGAGGAGAGTCCGGCTGTTAATTGAACCTCGGATTCAAGAGGAGCGATTTGGTTTTCGTCCTGGCCGTGGAACACTGGACCAGCTCTATACCCTCACGAGGGTACTGGAGGGGGCATGGGAGTTTGACCAACCAGTCCACATGTGTTTTGTGGATCTGGAGAAGGCTTATGACCGTGTCCCCCAAGGTATCCTGTGGGGGGTGCTCCGGGAGTATGGGGTAGATGGCCTTTTGTTACGGGCTATTCAATCTCTGTATTGTCGGAGTCAGAGCTTGGTTCGCATTGCCGGCAGTAAGTCAGACCCGTTCCCAGTCAGGGTTGGTCTCCGCCAAGGCTGTCCTTTGTCACCGGTTCTGTTCATAATTTTCATGGACAGAATTTCTAGGCGCAGCCAAGCGGCGGAGGGAGTCGGGTTCGGTGGCCTCCGGATTCCGTCTCTGCTATTTGCAGATGACGTGGTCCTGTTGGCCTCATCGAACAGTGACCTCCAGCTCTCACTGGGACGGTTTGCAGCTGAGTGTCAAGCGGCAGGGATGAGAATCAGCACCTCTAAATCTGAGGCCATGGTTCTTAGCCGGAAAAGGGTGGATTGCCCACTCTGGGTCGGGGGAGAGTCGCTTCCCCAAGTGGAGGAGTTCAAGTATCTCGGGGTCTTGTTCACGAGTGAGGGGAAAATGGAGCGGGAGATTGACAGACGGATTGGAGCAGCGTCGGCAGTGATGCGGACGCTGAAGCGGTCCGTTGTGGTGAAGAGAGAGCTGAGCCAGAAGGCAAAGCTTTCAATTTACAGGTCAATCTACGTCCCAACTCTCACCTATGGTCATGAGCTCTGGGTAGTGACCGAAAGAATGAGATCGCGAATACAAGCGGCCGAAATGAGCTTCCTTCGCAGGGTGGCTGGGCTCAGCCTTAGAGATAGGGTGAGGAGCACGGACATCCGGGAGGAGCTCAGAGTAGAGCCGCTGCTCCTCCGCGTTGAGAGGAGCCAGTTGAGGTGGTTCGGGCATCTGGTCAGGATGCCTCCTGGACGTCTCCCTGGGGAGGTGTTTCGGGCATGCCCATCCGGGAGGAGACCCCGGGGCAGACCAAGGACACGCTGGAGAGATTACATCTCTCGGCTGGCTTGGGAACGTCTTGGTGTCCCCCTGGAGGAGTTGGTGGAAGTGGCTGGGGAGAGGAGCGTCTGGATCTCCCTGCTCAGGCTGTTGCCCCCGCGACCCGGACGCGGATAAGTGGCAAAAAACAAGACAAGACAAGTATCAATGCAAGTGAAGAAAGAGGCCATCATTAGGATTTAAAACACAATAAATCCACCCCAGAGTTACAAAAAAACCCCAAAAACATTAGTTTGCAAATTAACATTTTGCAACATTTTGAAAAAGAAGGAGGTGACTATTGAGCTCAACATCACTAAAAGGTCTGGAAGACAACTAAAGTGTATGATCACAGAATTACTTTCTTGATAAAGAACAACCCTCTTCATAACATCCAGTCAAGTCAAGAACATTCTTGAGGAGGTAGGTCTATCCTTGTTAAAGTCTAAAATCAAGAAACACATTCATGGAAGAGCTAAGTGACTTTAGAAAGGGCAACAAACAACAACTGAGAGGCATTTAAAGGAGCAATTGCCAGAACAATCGCAATGCCCTCACCATGACCTGGAAATTAATACCCCAGGGCATGAGGAGGTGCACAAAAACACAGATCGGATATTAGCAGAGATGACAACACTATATGAGAGGCTTCTATCAAAACTAACAGCTCTGGAGGCTTATTCAACAAGGGACTCGATATGAATATCTGGGAAATGCATATGTGGCATAACAGCAAGATTAACTTGGACCACCTCTATAGAGATTCTGGCCAGGAGGAGGGAATACACAGAGGCTCGGAAGACTCTGAAAGAGAAAAATATTCAGTTCCAGACCCTGTATCCAGCCTGTCTGAAGGTGTTTCATGAAGACGGGAGGAGACACAGTGGAGACGGTGGAGGAGGCAATGCTGGATCTTGCAAGACAGGGCCTACCAATGAAAGTGTTAATGCAGGCAGAAACACTCCGGGAGAAACTACAGAGAAGGTCATCAGGGCAACACCCGCCGCGGACCAGAGGAACTACAAAATATAAGGAAAAGCTGCAACTATACAGGCACGAACATCAGGAATAGACTGACTGGGAAAGGTTGATTCAGGAATACATAATAAATGTAATAGAGAAATATAAACAATTTCATGTTAAACTGTGTGGTGATTCTTTAGCTTTAAGGTTATCAAATCAAATCATATCAAATTTCATTTGTATAGCCCGCAATCACAATCTACACATTATCTCACTGGGCTTTGACAAACTGTACAGATGTGACGTCCTCTGCCCTTAGACCCTCGAACCGGGTGAGGAAAAACTTAAAAAACCCTAAACAGGGAAAATAAGAAACCTCAGGAAGGACCACAGAGGAGGGATCCTTCTTCCTAGGACGGACAGACGTGCAATAGATGTCACTTGTACAGAACACAAAAACATGACAATAACAGTTCACTTAGAATGTGTAAAACATCCATGAGTCCCAGAGTCTGTGGATTCTATAAATCCGGATGTATGAAAAGTCTAGTGATCCAGACGCAGTTGCACTCTGTTGGTCCAGGAGTCATTGTACACCATGTAGCAAGATCTGAGTGTTGCTGAGTCCAAGAGTATGTAGAATCTGTAAATCCAGGGATATGTGAAGTGTAGTGATCCAAAGGCAGGTGTAGTCTATTGATCCAGAAGCCATTGTGATCTGTTGATTCCAATTTGCACTGGGAAATCCAGCCTAAATTCCAAGTCACAGGATCTCCTTTCCTAATGTGGCCAGGAGGCATCAGGTAGGACCACAGCAGCAGCTCCCACCGCGACCTAGAAAAACCTGCAGGATGATAAAGCACAACGACTCCGGGGAAGAAGTAAAGTTAGTGTAAGGATATGGACATTTACAGAAGCAGAGAAGGAGTTAGAGTCAGAGGGGGGAGAGAAGAGAGCTCAGTGCATCATGGAGTGTTCCCCCAGCAACCTAAGCCTATAGCAGTATAACTAAGGGCTGCATAGGCCAGCCCTAACTATAAGTTTTATCAAAAAGGAAGATTTTAAGCCTACTCTTAAATTCTGTGTCTGCCTCCCGTACCAAGACTGCAAGATAGTTCCACAGGAGAGGAGCTTGATAGCTGAAAGCTCTGCCTCCCATTCTACTTTTGGAAATTCTTGGGATCACCAATAACCCTGCATCCTGGGAGCGTAATGTTCTGGATGGGCGATAGGGTACTATGAGCTGTTCAAGATAAGATGGTGACTGACCATGAATAGCTTTGTAGGTGAGAACAAGGATTTTAAATTCTATTCTGAATTTAACTGGGAGCCAGTGCAGAGAAGCCAGTATGGGGGAAATATGGTCTCTGATATTAGTTTCTAATCAGTACAGCTGCTGCATTTTGGATTAACTGAAGAATTTTTAAAATTTTGTTTTGTTTTGTTTTGGCAACCTGAAAATAAAGAATTACAGTAATCCAGCCTGGAAGTAACAAACGCATGAAATAGTTTTTCTGCATCTTGTTGAGACAGGATGTGCCAGATTTTAGCAATGTTACGGTGGTGAAAGAAGGCAGTAATTGAAGTCTGTTTAACATGTGAGTTAAAAGACAGCTCCTGGTCAAAGATAACACCCAGGTTTCTGACAGTGGTGCTGGAGGCCAAGGCAATGCCATCCAGATTAACTATGTTGCTGGATAATGAGTCTCTAATGTGTTTAGGGCCCAGCACAATGACTTCAGTTTATAGAGTAAATAGTAATGGTCCAAGCACAGAACCTTGTGGGACTCCATGAGTAACCTTGTCATATATTGATGATTCATCATTAACATGAACAAAATTATATCTTTTTTATTATTTTTATTAATTATATCAGATAGGTAGGACTTAAACCATCTTAAAGCAGATCCTTTAATGCCAATTTGGTGTTCCATCCTCTGTAGTAAGATATGATGATCGATAGTGTCAAAAGCTGCACTAAGATCTAGGATGGTAACCTCAGCATCAAGGTCTACAGGAAGCCCACACACACAGACCAGTACCTCTTGTTTGACTCCCACCACCCACTGGAGCACAAACTGGGGGTAATCTAGACACTACAAGACAGAGCCCAGAAGGTTCCCTCAAGCACAGAGGGAAAACAAAAGGAATTGACACACATCAAGACCGCGCTCCAGACATATGGCTACCTGAAGTGGACCTTTGTTAAATCTTCCAAAAGGCGCCACAAAGAACTACCCGAGGCAGAAAGTGAAAAACGGAAGAACGTGGTCATCCCATATGTGGCAGGTCTATCGGAAAAATTCAGAACAATTTTCAAAAGACACAAAATTCGAGTCAACTTCAAACCGGGCCAGACCTTAAGACAGAGACTGGTCCATCCCAAGGACAAAACACCCAGGCATAAGCTCAGCAATGTTGTGTATGCTGTTCAATGCACAGAGGAGCGCTCTGACCTTTACATAGGGGAAAACAAACAGCCCCTCCACAGACGCATGGCACAACACAGGAGAGCCACCTCATCAGGACAGGACTAGGATGTACATCTGCATATTAAGGAGAAAGGTCACTCCTTTGAGGACTCCAATGTCCACATTCTGGACAAAGAAGACAGATGGTTTGAAAGAGTAGTAAAAGAGGCCATCTATGTCCACTTGGAGAAACCTTCGCCAAACAGAGGTAGTGGACTAAGACACCATTTGTCTGCAACCTACATGCTGTCTTGGGAGCCCTCCCCAGGCGGTTTAACCCTCATACACACCTGGGGCCATGTGATCCCAAGGTGTCACATGAAACCAGGGGTGAGGGGCAAACACTCTTGAGTGATTCACACCTGGGCTCATGTGACCTTAACGACTCACATGATGCCTAGCTAGAGAATCGCCCCTCCAGGCTGGTGCTTTCAACGAGGTCCTCATTTTGCTGATTGCCTCCACCCACTCTGGGTTAAATACCTGGGTTTCCCGCACTGACCCTCAGAACTGAAGAAGCCTTTCGGATGAGAGGTGAAACGTCTTCAAACAAGATAAGAAGTCCAGTTGCTTCCTACTAAACAGTCCAAGATTAAGATGATGACCTGGATGACTGAGAACCTTCATGGACAGGTAATCTCAATGGTTAAAGAATTAAATAAACTGCTTACACACACATATCTACAACATTCGTCAACATAAAGTGCGAAATAAATACTTAATGGTCGAAAAAGAGTTATGTTCAGTTAGCATTAGCACACAGTTAGCTAAAACAGTCATAAGCAACAGGTGGTGGAAACTTCTTACCAAGACAGATGCAAACTCTATTTAGCAAGGCGTATTGCCGCTCAAGATGATCATTCACCCTGCCTGACGGTGCGGTCTGAGAGAGACGTTGGTTACAGGACATATTTCACTGATTTCATTAATTTCCAATCTTTTATTTCTCTCGTGCCACAATTAGAGTTGCGTGTGGGGCGAATGGATGCAGAGGTTAAGCTAATGGTAATATTACGTATGCATTTCTTTTTTTTTTTTTTAACCAACGTAACTTCCTGTTTCCAAAAAAAAGTGCACTAATATATATTGGCAGCAAAATAAAGGCAAGGTTTATAAGATAAATTATAAATGAATTACATTACAAGATGGAAAATAGCAAATTATTCAATTATATTTGATCGATTTGACCTCTATTATATGGATCGATTTGGCAAGGGTTAGCTAATGTGGTTGTGATGGCTGCATGGAATCGCCACACAAAGGGTAGTATAACTCTAACCTCATCCTACATACCCTGTACCTGATCCTTTGTTTAGGACAAAATATACATATAGAAGTCCACATAAAGTCAACACATAGATTAAGTTCATTTATATTACTTTAACCTTTATTAGCCATTTCTTTGATAAATTACATTGTATTTAAGCTAAGTGCACGCATCTTGATTTACATTGTAAAGGTATCTGATTTGGTTTATGCTGTTAACCTCATGTTTTTTCCTCTGTCCTCCTGTTGGTCTCGCCTCACTTAGAGCTGGCTTCCTCTGGCAAACTTGCAAAGAGAGTGCATCTATACCATCTCTTGGTAGAAGTCAGAGGGAGCACTCATTTGTGTGGTGGTAACATTTTGTATTTGTCAATATTTGAATCCTTGTTTCAAAGTGAATTAGTCATCACTGTCTTTTTCAAAATTAGTTAATTATATTTGTTAGAAAAAGATTTGCTAAAATGACATACTGTATGTTTAATATATTGTTAATAACCCTTCTCTTAAGTAATTAAAACCCTTAATTTTGCACCTTATCCTGTGCCCTCATGCCTTGGCGTGCTTGGTCCATTACAATGGTTAAATTAGCATCTTGTTCAGCATATTTTTGTTCAGTATCCATTGATCCTGTTGATTGTTCATTTCCTGTACTTGTTCCTCTTCTACTGTTCTTTCATTTGCCGAGGGAATATCAGTGGAGTGCTGTTCTGTTTCAGTCTCAATATTTTTGTTTGTCTCAAGTACAGGGTCATCTTGAGTGATATCCGGTAAGTTTTTGTTATTGTCCTTTTTTTCCCCACAGGTGAGTTCACAGTTAAGTTTTCAGGTGCAGTTTCCAGCTCTGGTGCAAGTTTTGATGCATTTTGTCCATTTCCAGTTGACAACTTGGATTGGTCGAAAGCTGAACAGTTTAACAACTCATGTCTCCACTTTTGTATTTGTAGAAAAGAAACAAGGATTGTAGAAGTCCTCATCCTCTGAATATGGAGGCTTTTCCTCAGGTTGAAGGCCTGCCTCATTCTAAGTTTAGATAGTTGTACAGTTTCCTCAAAAGAAAAATCCACATGGGAGAAGTAAATCACGATGTGATTACGAGTGATTGGTCCTTCTTGAACTTCTGGACACACTGTGTACACAGGCACATTTGCAGCTTTCTTTTGACTACATAAATGTTGGATTCCCATTGGTCGGCAAATATGTGTTTGCCGCAGAATCTGAGATTTTGGACAAGAACTTTGTCATTTACATCAAGAGTGGACTCTTACTCACGTCAAATCTTGTCTTGTTTTTATCAGCTACTTTTTTTTAGCATTTTCTATCGTTGGCTGATAACTTTCTTTCAAACAGGACTTAAGGTTCCTTATATATTGTGAGTGAGTGGTTGGTGAAGCTCCTTTAACGTGTAGCCCGAACGCTATGTCTATGGGCAATCCAGGCTGATGTCCAAACAAAAGCTCATAGGGTGAAAAACCTCACTTCATTTTTTGTGCTGAGTGGTGACCAGAATGTCCTTAGTATGGTGGCTGTCTTGTTCTATGGATAGAAAAATCCATACAAACTAGTTGCATAGCACGGCTAGTTAGTATATTTACAAGAGGGGCAGCCTTCTCCAGCTGACTTTTCCTTTTTACACATCTGGGACATGTTTTTACCTTTAACTCAAATTCAGATGCCATTTTGGGCAAATTAAGCCGGGATCCAATCAGTTTCTAGGGTTCTTTCCATTCTTAGCTGGCCCATTTCATTGTGGAAACTGGTCAGAACAGTGACTCTTAAGGCATGAGTTAAGACAAACTTAAAGACTGTTCAGTCATCACACTGCCTTTTCCTGAATGAAAGACTCATCTTTCATACAGAAACAACTCATTTCTTTGAGCATTGGGAGAAGCTCTGGGGACATTATATCTGTGGGAACAGGCTCACCTGACTCAGCCAGTTCGATGGGCTCTTTAAAGTTTGGTTAGTTCCATCTCACTGTACTTGGGGGGGGTGGAGATCCCATTGAAAAGTTGGTAATCTGCAAATTCCAATGGGCCAGCGCTTCAGCCAACATTTTTATTATAAGCAGGCTTATCTTTACTGCTCTGTTATTATCACAGTAGCGTGTGCTAAAAGAGCTAGCAGAAGATGAGACGCGAGACTGTCTGTTGTTGGTATCCGCTGGTTACTTCTCGTGCTTTAAGTGCATGTGGTTAAACATCAAACTAATATTTGTTAAGTTCAACATCACATATTTTGTTTTGTTCGAAGTTAAAGACCTCAACTTTTCATGCTCACGGCTGACATGGTGCCACCAACTCAGACTAAGTTGAACTGTTGTAGCCAAAGACTGCGCATGTATGGGAATAGTACAACGCTACTTGAATAATAACATCACCAATAAGTACTCGAGTAGTAGTACCCATCTCTAAAAATTACTATTGAATTGAATTGAATGTCTTGAATGTCTCTCATAAAAGAAAAACTGCTCCCATTCACTCTGCTTACACACACACGCTCACATAGCCACACATTAAAAAAGACTTAAAATGTTTGATAATGTAAAATATGACAAATAAATGGAAAATGGAATGCTGGAAAATGGAAAATAAAGACAATAAAGTGCATATGCAGTTAGTCTATATATGGTATTTAAAGTTGTTGTGGTGGTGGTCGGGGAGGGAGGGGGACTGAGGGGGTGAGAGTTCAGTCTGCATATGGCTGTAGCGGTAGCAATTCAGGGCTCTATAGTGTCAACCAGAGGGCAGCAGTGTAAACAGGTGGTGGAAGGGATCACAATCTTGCAGGCTATGTTATGGCAGCGAGAGCTGTAGATGTCTTCCAGAGGGGCAGGGGGAGGTACTGATTTTTTGTTCTTTGTTGACCACTCCTCTGGTGAGCCACCCTGTCTGTCGCTGAATGGTTTCCATACCAGGCTATGATGCTGAACATTAGGATGCTCACCACTGAGCAATGGTAGAAAAACCCCAGTATGGAGTGGAGGGGTTGGTTCATAGTATAGGATTGTCTGTGTTGGCCCTTTTTCACCTGAGCAGTGGAGTGTCCACTTGAGGTCCTTGCTGATGTGAATTCAAAAGAATTTAAAAATGGGGACCCTCGCTATCTTCTCCTCTCCTATTCTGAGTGGCAGGGGCTCCTCCTGTTTCTGTTTGAAGTCAATGAGGTGGTCCTTTTTCTTTTGATGTTTAGTGACAGGTTATTTACTGTACACCAATCTATTAATTTGCAGACCTTGTCTCTGTAGGCTGTCTCTTCCCCATTCAAGATAAGTCCCATCACTGTCGTCTCTTCTGCAATTTTTATGATTGTATTTTTGGGGAGTGTAGTCGTATATGCAGTCATATCTATAGAGCAGTGGGCAGGACTAAGCACACAATCTTGTGGTGATCCTGTGCTGAGGGGGTCAGGCTCAGGGTGAAGTGAGGGCCAAGTCTCACTGTCTGTGGGCGGTTGCTAAAAAAGTCTATCTACACACACAGTTGGTTACTGACACCAAGGTCCTGTAATTTCCTGACCAGCCTGCTGGGGACAATGGTGACAGATGTCAGTGAACACTTCTGCGAGCTGGTGAGCACAATCCCTGAGAACCTTGCCTGGGGTCACATCTGGGCCTGCTGCCTTCTTGACATTTATAGCTTTCAGCACTCACTTGACCTCATGTATCTGCAGGGTAAATGAGTGTGTCGGCAGTGTCCAGTCTCAAGTGTCCCTCAATTCTCTCCTATAATACAGCGATTGCTGTTTGTTTGCCTCTTTTGATGTTATGTCTGGCCACACTGTACTGCTCCCTGTTCCCAGATCTGTAGGTTGCACCGTGCTCTCTCAGGAAAAGCTGGACTTCCTGGCTTCCTGTTTGGGAATACACAGATGCGTTTGTTGATGGTAACAGTCTCAACACCGCTCCTGATGCAGAAGAGTACACTTGATGTGTAGTCCTCTATGTCCGGGGCAAAAAGACTCCAGTCAGTGTGTTGAAAACAGTCCTGCAGCTGTAGGGATGCTCCGTCTGGACAGTTTTTAACAGTTTTAACAGTGGGTTGGGTGTTTCCTAATAATGAGGCATTACGCTGGGGATAGAAACAGTGACAGCTGATCAGACATTCTGAGGTTCAGCAAGGGGAGGGCTCTGCATCCTTAAGGATGTTAGGATAAACACAGTCTAGTGTGTTCTCTACTCTGGTTGAGTATTTGACATGTTGTTCAGACCCTGGAAGCATAGTCTTCAGATTGACATGAGTGCTGTAATGTCAGCCCCTGGTGGAATATATATGGCTATAACAACAACTGCAGAGAACTCCTGGGGCCTACATTTAACTGCGAAAAACTCTAGGTCGCGAGAGCAGTGTTTACCAATTATGGCAGTGTTGGTATAAACACACAGGCCACCTCCATGAGTCATAGCAGAGTCTATACTTCTGTCGCTGCAATTGCTAGCATGACCTGCTAGCTCAATAGCTGTGTCTGGAACTCCTGGTTGCAGCCATGTCTGAGTAATTATCACACAGCTGTCCTGGATGAGTGATCGTGATGATAAAGTCTCAGCTCATCCATTTTGTTGTTAAAAGACCTGACATTAGCGACAAAGAGACTGGGGATCAGTGGCTTGTGGGTTTTTCTCTTTAGTGGAACGAGGGCACCAGGCTTTTGTTTGTGCTCTCTCCTAGCTTCTGCTGTCTGTTGCCCGGTATGGTTATCCATGCTCTCGTGATCTCCGCTGGAGTCAGTATTCTGAAAAATACCCATTTTGAACTGTTTTAGTGTCATCCCAGTGTGTATCAGTGAGTGTTGGGTGTGCTGGATCAAGTTTTTATGTACCCAGGTGGGATACCCAGGAACAATCGTCAACAACAAAAAAAATTTGATTTGCAAGAGCTCTCAACCGCTGCGTCTTCGCATGCAGCCATCTTCCTTCATCCTGTTAACATAATATCCCAGTAATAGGGATAATAATAATAGCCCCTTAATCTGCTAATATAATATCCCACTAAATAATATTCAAGATTTCTTGGTGATACAATGTTTCAGAATGCAAATTTGTAAAGACTTTGACAATTTTTGTGTCTGCAAACCATAGTGTCATTAAAAGATTCAGAGAATGTGAAGAAGTCTCTGCATGCAAAAGACAATTCCGATATACCAGTACTGGATGATCATGATCAGTGGGGTTATGATCATCCGACGTTACTGCACTGAAAACAGAAACATTCTTTAATAGTTGTAACAGCATTGCCTGGGAACAATTCCAAAAAACATTGTCTTTGAACAGAGATCACTGCTGCATAAAATATCTACCATGAAAAGAGGAAACTGCATACAAACCAGATCCAGAAACACTGCTGCGGTCTCTTGGTTCAAGCTTATTTAAGATGAACTGAGGCGAAAACTGAAGTGGGAAACTGTCCTGTAGTCGGAAATGTCAAAATTTGAAATTCTTTTGGGATATTAACTTTTCTTGAGACGGGGTTGTACGAAGTAAGTCTCTCCAAGTGGGTAGAAGGACCAGCAGGTTGCTACCTATTGCTACAAAGACTTATTCTGAAAGATAACTGCAAAGACTTTTGACAAATAGGATTAGTGCTGGGCGATATGACCACAAATCAATATCACGAGTAATTGAACATTTTACCCTGATTAATAATAATGAACAATTATTTGCACTGAAACATGTAGTGTTCATTTATAGTATCGTCACTGTGCTCCGAGTCTTGATTAGTGATATTACCTTTGGTTCCTTCAACTGTCTCATCAGTTCTTACATTTGACTTCTTTTTGTTTGTCATCGAAACTAAAGAAAAAATGCATCCAAATGACAGACAAAAGCTTAGTTGATAGTTGAAGATGATGCAAGTTGCTTAATTGGCTACTCTGTGTTGCTTCCATGTGATCATATGAGTACATGAACATACAGTGCATTTACATAAAAAGTGGGGAAAGTATTAAAAGATTCTTTTGAATTATTAATAGAATTTTAAATAATCGAAATTATCACAGGCAAGATCACATCGGTTAGAGGTTCTGAATGTCAATTTTAATTGATATTGGTTTAAATGCCCAGGGCTAGCGAGAGTCCATCAAGGAAAGGCATACAGGTATTTATGTTAAAATGTCTCCCCTAAACCAAGTATGTTGCATGCTGCCAATGTTGAAGAGGTGGAAAAAAAATGTGTTCAATAAACAAAGGTATTACTGTGATAAGACTCAACAGACTTTAGTGAAGCAGAACTATTTTTGCACTCCACCAACAGTGACAGTGACTAGATTTCCGCTGCATTTGGTGAGTGGTGGGTTCTAATTTTAAACCCAATTTGCTTTACATAAGAAATAATTTACAATGAATATTCATTCTATTTTGTTTCCAGGTGATCTATGTTGTGTCTTAATCCAGTAGAGAGTGTGCTGCATTAAGACAAACTAGTGAATTAATTGCTTTCTATATTGTTACTGTTTTACTAATCATCAGTTCATCAAAATGGAGCTAAAACATACATAGTATTTCTTTCATGTGGAGCATAGTATGAAATGTGTGTATACACTTACTGATTTGCTAAAATGTCTGTTGACTTTTTCTGTCTCACTGTCAATGAACTCATTCTTCTTCTCCTTGGGCAGGGCTTCTCCTTCACCATAGTCTCCTTTGGCATAGCTGTGAACATGCAGAACATCTGCAGGGCTCAATGTCCTCTGGAACCCTCTGTGTGCTGGCCTGGGACTGCTGGGCAGCTGAAACTCCTCATTGCTGGCTGCCTCATTAGACATCATCTGGTTTTCGAAAGCCTCAGGAGGACAAGCATCTGTAGGTGATACATTGCTTTCTGTTTCTTTTTTTGAAATGCTCAAGCAGCTTGAAGTTTTCCTTGTAGTGGATTTGGACTGAGATATAGTCTGCAGCTTGGCATCTTTCTCCTTCTTAGGCTCTGGCTTTACTTTAACTGTATCTGAAAAAATAATACAGCAATGATAAACTGTACACTATTGTTGCTCCTAGATCAACCCAAGAATGACACATTTGACACAGACAGATCTGGCAGTGACTTTCAGGGCTGTGCCTCAATATGTTGCAAACTTGTCAGAAAGGCAAAATATTGGGTCATAGACCTGTGTTTAAGCTAGTATTAAACACTTTGACAAACTCTTTGTTAAATTCTTCCTTTCATTGCATCAGACTTGCAAGACTCAAAAGACTATAGATACATTACACTGCTATCTAAAGTAGCTATTGGGGGTTTAAACACAATACAAAATGAACCACTGCTACAAATCATTGAATTTAAAATTTTAGATGAATACCAATTCAGTTTTCCCATTTCTTACAACCCCATTTCCATAAAAGTTGGAACACTGTGTTAAAAAAAACTGAAACACAATGTGTTGATTTTCAAAACACTGAGCTCCCAAATTGAATTATCATTTGATATGTTGTCAATGTGCTAAGTTCAAACTAATAAATTTTACTTACATATAGTGACTAAATTATGTCTGTATTTAGAATTTGACACCAGCAACACAATTCCAAAAAGTTGGGACAGATTTACAACTCTGTTGAATCAGCTCTTCTTTTAGTAACACTGTAATGCAATGGGAACAGAGGAGACCAATTCTGGTCACAGACACTATACTCTGAGACCCAAGAATCCAACCGTAATCAAGAAAAAAGTGGAATGTTTTCCAGCTCGACTTGATGCAGCATTTCAGTTTGTGGTGTCCTTTGTCCTGAATGTTTTAATACAGCAAATCTTTTCAATGGGTGACAAGTAATGACTGTCCATTGATGTTGATGATGATAATAACGTAAATTGACATTGTTTTTTTTAATGTCCTATATTTTAGATTACATAAAAGAGATTAAAGACCTTAAACAAAATTTGGAGTTATTTGTTATTTGAGTTATTAACGTTGTGAAACGGTATCAACACTAACTGATCCCAGTAAAAGCATAAAAGGTAGAAAGAAAAAAACACATTCCCATAATGTCCATTAAGACCTTAACATTTTGATAGTTGTTTCAATAGGTTAAAAAAAAAAAGATGGGGCAGTATGCCAAAAAAAATGATAGAAGAAAAACTTTCCTGCCAAAGATGTGTTTTTCATCTTGGAATTGCAGAAATATGAAATGAAGAACCAGAAAATTCATGAGCTACAATATAAGTTGGTATTGTTTCTCTTCTATTTGATGTGTTTTATGTTTTATCTGACATAATGATGTAATTCTTTATTTTCAGGTTGCCCTAACAAAATTTTAAAAACTCTTTAGTTAATCCAAAATGCAGCAGCGCGTGAACTGACTGGAACTAATATCAGAGACCATATTTCCCCCAAACTGGCTTCTCTGCACTGGCTCCCAGTTAAATTCAGAATAGAATTTAAAATCATTGTCCTCATCTACAAAGCAATTCATGGTCAGTCACCATCTTACCTTAAACAGCTCATAGTACCCTATCGCCCATCCAGAACCTTACGCTCCCAGGATACAGGGTTATTGGTGATCCCAAGAATTTCCAAAAGTAGAATGGGAAGCAGAGCTTTCAGCTATCAAGCTCCTCTCCTGTGGAACTATCTTCCAGTCTTGGTACGGGAGGCAGACACACTCTCTGATTTTAAGAGTAGGCTTAAAACCTTCCTTTTTGATAAAACTTATAGTTAGGGCTGGCCTATCTAGCCATTAGTTATGCTGCTATAGGCTTAGGTTGCTGGGGGAACACTCCATGATGCACTGAGCTCTCTTCTCTCCTCCCTCTGACTCCGATTCCTTCTCTGCTCCTGTAAATGTCCATGTCCTTACACTAACATTACTTCTTCCCCGGGTTTGTTGTGCATTATCATCCTGCAGGTTTTTCTAGGTTACGGTGGGAGCTGCTGCTGTGGTCATGCCTGATGCCTCCTGGCCACATTAGGAAAGGAGATCCTGTGACTTGGATCCTAGGCTGGATTTCCAAGTGCAAATCAGGATCCACAGATCACAATGACTCCTGGACAAATAGAACATACAGTACATCTGGGTTTATAGAATCCACAGACTCTGGGACTCATGGATGTTTTATACATTCTAAGTGAACTGTTGTTATCATGTTTTTGTGTTCTGCTCCTGGACCAACAGAGTACACCTGCATCTGGATAACTAGACTTTCCATACATCCGGATTTATAGAATCCACAGACTCTGGGACTCATGGATGTTTAATACATTCTAATTGAACTTTTATCATGTTTTTGTGTTCTGTACAAGTGACATCTATTGCACGTCTGTCTGTCCTAGGAAGAAGGAAATCTCCTCTGTGGTTCTTCCTGAAGTTTCTTATTTTCCCTGTTTAGGGTTTTTTAAGTTTTTCCTCACCCGGTTCGAGGGTCTAAGGGCAGAGGATGTCACATCTGTACAGTTTGTCAAAGCCCAATGAGATAATGGGTAAATTTTGATTGCGGGCTATACAAATAAAATTTGATTTGACTCGATTTGATAAAACATACTACAGCCCTCAAAGAAATTCACAGTAACTCACAGATTTAATAGTATGGATGCTAGCATTCACACTATTGTTATTCTCTTTCTTTTTATTATTGTATTAATTATTATTATTATTATTCAACCCTTTTTTTAGCATGTTATGCCCACATTAAGTCACCTATTAATTATTAATGGTCTTTTATGTAACATAAAACATAAAAGATATAAAAAAATAAACAATGTTATTTACATTACAACTCACAAATTTTCTGGCTCATGTGGATTCTACAATTCAGCAAAATGCTTTAGCAGTTTTCAGTATCCCCACACATTTATACCAGATAATGCAATTACTCCTAGTTGTTATTATTATAACTTATAATATTTAGGGATTTATTAGTGTGGAAACTTGCAATGCTCAAAGTCATACTTGTACAATTCTTAATCTGTTTATTCGGGTCTGCGTTGCAGAAGCCTCTGTTTAACTAAAAAAATATATATTTAATGGTGAAAATGCTCGTGGTTGGTGATTTCTGAAATAGAACTGCTAAAACGCCTTTGCTGAATTGCAGGTATATTTATTGAGGAGCCAGAAAATGAATGAGCTACAATGTAAGTTGGCTGTGTTTTTATTTCTTTAATTCAATTAAACATTATTTCAAACTCACATAAACATAAAAGAATAAACAAAAAAAAAAACCTTGAAAAAAAAAACAAAAAACAAAACACCATCATGTATCATTTAACTAAAGAAAAAGTTCCAGTGAAGAGTGTCTTGCTATTGTTTTCTAAGCCTTAATGTATTCTGAGCTGCGCATGTAGCACCAGAGGACACAAACAGTTGGCTGGCCCTTTGCCACCTGGGCGCATGAAGGAGCAACCTCACGGAATTGTTTTAAGGGACTTTGAGTCTCTTCATACTCCTTTCCTGTATCTAAACTTCATTTGTGCTGTATACTGTAGGTGTATTACTGAAGCCCAACATTATATGAACTAAAAATTATCATGTCAGTGGAGTTTCCCACAACCAAGCCTTTCGAACACAGGCTCAGGGTGCACTCACACCTGGCTCAAATTTTCCATGCCGTGCCTAAGCACAATTGCTTGGCAAATGACTCCTTGGCTTCATCATTATATATGCACAACAGATGCTCATGCTTCTCCACATAATATAGAGATTAAATATGGGATGTACTTCTATGAACCTTTCATTCATTCATTGGGTAGGGCTGGAGCCTATCTCAGCATCTTTGGGCGAAGGTGGGGGACACCCTGGACAAGTCGCCAGTTCATCACAGGGTTGACATGTATAGACAAACAACCATCCACACGCACACACACCTAAGGGCAATTTAGAGTGACCAATTAACATAACCCCCAGTTTACATGTTTTTGGACTGTGGGAGGAAGCCGGAGTACCTGGAGAGAACCAACGCAGGGAGAACATGTAAACTCCACACAGAAACGCCCTGACCCAGAATCGAACCCAGGACCTTCTTGCTGTGAGGCGACAGTGCTAACCACATTCTGTGATCATGTACCATTATTGATTTCCTTAAATGTTGAGAATACACCAATGTCAGAAGTTGTTGATAACGATGCTTAGTTGGGGAGCTGGAGTAGACAAATCTCACCAAGAAGGAGATTAATACATATACCACTTTAACTGACAACTTGTTAAATAGGGCCCCTTTTTGAACTTAAAAAAGTTACTAATGATAGGTATAAATAGGCGCTCCACTTTATGTAAAGGAAAGAGACACTATGAAAGCAGATTCACCTGCCAGAAAGCTGTAAAATAATAATCTCTCTGATTTTGAAAAGTAGTCAGATATGTGATTAATTTTAAAACTTCATTACCATCCACGTATATTGATTAGAAAAAATAGCTACACTGTGAGTAGAGCACTATTTTGAATTGCTTAACTTATAGTTCAGTTCAGTGTATTGTCATTCAAACGTGTTAAAAACATTAAGGAACAAAATTCATCACCCAGGTACATCAGTGTACCAAATATAAGCCTTTGCAATATAATAGGTAAAACAGAATAGAAGTAAATAGTAAATAGAAGTAAATAAATAAATAATCAACATGAAGCCTATTATAAAATAAAATACATAAAACATAGAATAAAACAAATTTAAAAACTGAGCATTTAAAAACATAAATCAAGGTGAAGTGAATCTGCAAGTACATAAACCTCAAAGCCTATGGGAAGTAGCTGTACTTTCGCTTTGTTTTTCTAGAATTGAGGCTGTGCAGCTCTCTGCCTGAGGGAAGGAGGGTGAACAGTTTGTGGGTGAGGTCCTTCATGATAAATGACGTTCTGCTTCTGTGACTGACAAATGTCCTCCAAGGAAAGGAGGCTGATGCTGGTAATTTTTAGAGAAGTATGTGGGACTCACAACTACTTAGTTAGAACTGATGAAGCCTCTTGAATGAGAGGTGAAACATCTTAAAAAAATCTTCAAGCAAGTCCAGTTGCTACAATTTAACTACTTGGATTACCAAGACCTGGACGACTGAGAGTCTTTACAGACACTTTAGCTCTGCTTTTAACCATTATTCTGGAAACTATAGTCAATAAACTGTGCTTCCCTGAAATAAGGTCTTGGACTTCTTGACAAACAGGCCAGTCTGTTAAGATCATCTGGGCCTGCAAATCTTCAGCGACCTAACGTGGGCCACAATCATAGCCAACATCATAAGGGAGGCCCACAAACAACTGTACTTTCTGAGGATGCTAAAACATGCTGCCTTCATCTCTGCTGTCCTAACTTCTTAGGCGCTTCAGTCAAATGGGGTGGCTACCCCTCCCAGTCGTTACACATGTCATTAAGGCTCCTCCACCCGCCAGTGGTCCATTGGGGCCACATGAAGCTAGGTGTGAATGGGCCTTTACCTTCCTGGGGAGAGCTCTTAGGACTGCACTGTAGACAGGTAGGAGGTGATGTCGTAAACCCCCACCGCTGCTTACTGATGGTTGTTCCAGTTTAACATAGATGGCTTCTTTCACTTCTCTTTAAAACCATCTGTCTTCCCTGACCAGAATCTGGACACTGTTGTCCTCAAAGATAGAGGAGGTGGCTGATATCGAGAAAGCATTCCAGTGGCTGGAGAAGGCTTGTCTGAAGGAAAGTACAGAAGCTCTAATCATGGCAATACAAGAAAAGGGCTTGAAGATTAAGATCAACAGAGGCTACCACAGTGTACCACACTAGACAGGACCCAAGGTGCAGACTGTGCAAAGATGCCCGTAAGACAGTACATCAAATAACAGCAGGGTGCAAGATGCAGGCAGGTCCAGCATACTCATCATAACCAAGTGCCTGGCTTTTATACAGGAAGTATACAGGAACATCTGCGTTAAGTATGGGTTGGAAGTCCCAGGGTCAAAATCTGTGACACCTCCAGAGGTGACTAAGCAACCGAGCTAAGATCCTGTGGGACTTCCAGACCCAGACCGATGCCAGTGGTGATACGAGCACCTAGTGCTGTGACCTGCCAAACTGGGAGCAGATTCCAGGAACAACATCTGAGATATCTGTTCAGAAGTGCGCAATCCCAAGAACAGCTAAGATACTGCACAAAACTATGACTACATCATAAACAGAACGAAAATGGACCCAAACAATTCCCCTCAAATCTTAAATGGGGACTGAACTATTAGTTACAGTAACTAAAAAAATAACTGCCTGGTGGTTATATGCCTCCGCAAGTCATGGACAGTGAGTGTACAGTGGTGGTTCAAGGACATGTTATGTTCAAAGGTTCAGGTGCATGTTTTGGAATAAACTTTGTATTACAGAGCTAGTTAGGCTTACTGGGGACATATTGGAAAATATAGGGAAGAGTGTCATATGGTTCTTGGGTAACTCAGTTTGGAGTTGAGCAAACATGAACATGAATATTAGTAAAACCAATTAGGTAAGAACAGATTTTATAGGATTAGGAAGTCTTCTTGTTTTGTTAGTTGTTTTGTTAGAGGAAGTAATAAGTGCAGTGTTATATTAGTATTAGTTCCTTCTCTGAAAAAGATGTTGTCTACTTGGCAGCATATGTTACTCCAAAACCTGTATATGTCATTAAGATTTAATGGAACTTTGACAAATGTGTAGTTAAATTGGCCAGGTACACTAATGCGTGTCAGTGTTCACCGTTGTCCCATGTGTACAGAGATTTCTTCACATTCTCTGAATCTTTAGTATATAATGTACTGTGGACAATAAAATCCCCAATGAAATCCCCAAATTATCTGCAATTTATATGTTAGGAAATATTATGCTTAAATTTTTTGCACTATTTATAGTACAGTCTTTAACATAGTAGTAAACCCCTTCCCATTTTTTCTTCAGAAAAACTCCCTCGGAGGCTCGTTTCATACCCAATCATGTTTCTAACCTGTTGTAAAGTAAACTTAACTGTGACATGTTCCACCAGGTGTTTTTTATTAGTGTTTCACAACCTTCACAGTCTTTTATTGACCCTTTTTAAAACATGTTGCTGGCATTAAATTCTAAATACGGATATAATTTTACATTAAATATAAAAGTGGGAGTTTTTACTGTTGTGCCAATTCAATATTAGACACAGTTTACCACCACATTTTGGAAATGGGCTGGTATATTATTACAGTATCACAAGAGTAAAATTTCACAATAATCAAGTGTATCTATACACTTCTTACACCCCCACCAGTGACTCCTGAGATATAGAGGTTTATTTGATTTGTATGTTTGAAATCTAGTAGTGAAAAATATTTTAAAACAAAGAGTGGGCAGGTATGTAGGACCAAAATTTATTTAACAGTATGTACCTGAAGAAACTTAAGATTTTAGAATTTGTGAGCAAGCTGAAAGAAAGATCTTTACAAATGGTGTGGTACCTTTGTCTGGCTTGACAGGGAGATTAATGGGCAAATCCTTATGTGATAGCTTGGCCCTTTTTGGCTCCACTTCTTCACTGTCCTTCATGGTGGGTTCAGGTTTGGTGTCTTCAGAAGATTCAATAATTTCAAGGTGATGCAATGTCCCAGCCAGAGGCTTTGTACTGATGAATAGGAGACATTAGTGTAGACATGTCCAACAAGACGTAAACACTGACAAAGACAAGTAACAGCAATGCACAATGCTGAGCATAGTACTGGGGTGGGAAGTACATTCAGAAACAAATCTTTGAACATCAAATCATCTGAACTTAAAGGGGACATATTATGCCACTTTTCGACATGTTTGTCCATGTCGAAAACAGTTCATTGCTCAACTTTCGATCAAAATGCAGTCAGGATGTCAAATTTCACAGCCCTAATAAAAAGCCCTGTTCAAAGAGTCACAGTGGAATGTTTGTCGCTTTAATTACAAATGAGCTACTACTTCAGGCTTTCATGGCAACTCTGTGCATGAACCTGGGGAGACATGGCTGCTGAAGTAATCAAAACAGTATGAAGAATTACTGTTTTGAAGTATAACCCTTAGGAAGAAAACACTCCTGAAAAAATTCTGGAACCGAGAATGCAACAGGATGTTTCTGTTAACATACTAACTAACTAGTTTGTCCATTTTACTTCTATTTCTACCCCGTTTTTCTACTCTTTTTGTATCTTAGCACGTTGTCTAACGTCTTGTCTGTGGTGGCTGCCTTGGTAGACTTCAGTGTGTATATATGGTGTTTGTATAGTAATTAACGTGTGTGAAGTCAAGCTCAAACATTTTACGAAAAAGCCAATAATGATTCCTCACCTACAGCAGTTTCCAGTGGGCCGGACAGGAAGTTCAATATTACCTTACATTACATAACAAATCAGTATGTGAACATATTCATATTAATACAACACAGCCAATTGTTTAGCTACTTTAGTGCTTAACGGTAAAAAAAACTGTTAAATAATGTTTTTAATACCCTCCTTGGCAGATGTTAACTTGTAGGAATCATGCAACACTGCTTACAGAACCTTAGGCTATGTTCACCCAGGCAAAAGTGGCCCAAATCTGACTGTTTTGTCCATGTGTGGCACGTATCTGATTTTTCTATGACAGTCGAAACAGCACAAATCTGATTTTTTCAAATCAGACCCAGGACACTTTTGTGGTCCACATTTGTGGTCCTAGATCGGATACATATCTGATGGTTTGCAATGCGACCTCAGTCTGAACGGTCATGTCACTTTTCATCCAAATTTTTTCATCATTGAACAGCAACAGACATCATAATTCTGCCCGTAGACTGTTCACAATGGAGTCTGATGGCGGGCACATTTAAATTGTAATGTGAACAACCACGCAAAAAAAAATTGGACGTCAGCAAAAAAAATCCCATTGGAGCATTAAGACCTGCAGTGTGAAAGTGGCCTAAGAGTGACAGACTGCTACAGGGAGATGTCACAGGTACTATCAATATTTTTATCAAATTTAACAGGTTACAGAAAGACTAATCTGTAGAAACTACCAGCATGCATGGTGGATAGCCCTGATTGAGCTTCCGTTCTTTAAGGTGTTCTCACTACAGAGCGCATGGAACACAAATGGGCTTCACATCAAAAGCGAATAGAACAGTAAGGCTTTATTGTCATTGTTTTTGTTCATGGCTGTTTTGACAAAGTCATTTCCCTCAAGGATTTAATGAGGTCATGTATCTATCCATCTATTGTAAATATCAGCGAAGAACAACAAAATTACAATAGATTACAGTTCATTCGATTTTATATTGCATTTTTGCTCAGCCTTCATGCTTCATGTCACATTAGCTATGTTTACATGCCCAAAATTGCTTAATCAGATTAAAAATGTGAGGGATTGAAAATTCTAAATCCACTGTTTATATGGACAGTAAATCAAATAATCCAATCATGACAGGCGTATACATGCACCAGGATTAATCAGAATAACCGCATTTTGACATGCGCAGATTTGTCTAATTTCCTTAAAATAAGCGCAGAAGAATAAGTTGTACTTCCGCCCGTACTTTAAACAAATGGCATTGTGGCTACACTTTGCACTTTTCCCTGCAATTTAAACTCGGCACTCTTAAACAATGTTACTCAGCCAGGTTCTGAAAGTCCTACTTTTGTTTCTACTGCTCTCCGTGATCAAGCTATGGGCTCAACAATGCATAATGCTCCTGCATTACAGGAGAGAGCCGGAGGACATGAGCTGCACACTTGCGCAGTAAGAGTAATTTCACCCAAACAGGAAGTTGCGATCGGAATAAGTGTGTACATGGGCCCGGTTCAGAATAAGTATTGGCATAAACCATCCCTCTATCGAAATATAATTTCTTTCCAAATGAGCCGAATGGGATCAGAGTCTTCCAATTGATGTGTTTACATGAAACATTTTTATTCTGATCAGCCCTTCCAAATATTTGTGTCCATGAAAACATAGCTATTGTAACATGTTACATATTAAACAGTAAATAAAGAACACAAAGCAGTTAATACATTTTACTTTTATTGCCAGAAAGACTGAAACACACACAAAATTTGAAAATAATTGAGTGTACCACATTAAAGGTCCTGAATTTTATAAAAAGTAAGAAAAAAAAATGTTTCTAGAAACACAACTTGTCATTACTTCAAAATTCAAGGTATGGATGAGTGTCATGATTCATGATCATTTTATAAATATTTTGTAAACTTTTCTCAGCCATTACAGGTGTTTGGCCTACAAAAGATTTGTCAACTCGCGTTAGGGCTTCCAGGGCCAGAGATACAGAGTGGTGATGCTGCCTGCCTGCATGGTGTAGATGACATGGTACAAATTCCCTGCCCCCGAATGATTGATGGGGGTCAGATGCGTCCTTGACTGATCCTAAACACGTAGCTCACCATCACTGCCTGCTGCTCTGCTCTGTCACCCTGGGCAGAAGGACCCTTAGCACCTGATCTACATCTGTCACAGGATCCTGACAACTGTCCCATCGTAATCTTTGACACACAAAGAATATTTTGTTAAGCAAGAATGTTCATAAACTCAACAGCCCTGTTGCAAATTCTCTTGTTCTTACTTTTTATATTTTCATTATTAGGTCTATTTGAAGCCAATGTAAACAGCTAATTGCATATTAGTTGACATCATTTGACAGTTTCAATAAAATAAAAGCTTGGTAAACTTACAGAAGGTTGAATGTTGTTGCTCAGGAACTCCCCACATTATTGTTGAAAGGCTGTTAAAACATGAGAAGCAGCACATGCTTAAAACCTTTAGAAACATAATGGATGACATCACATTCTGAACTGTAAGGGAACAAACCTGTTCTTCTGAAGTGAGTTCGTGGAGTTCGAAAGGTGTGTCGGAGGTGAATCTTTTTTGTGGGTCTGTCAGTCCACATGATGTATCTCTGCCACCTACCCAGATGTCTAAACAAGATCAATAATATTTAAAGTCTACTTTAGTCTATGGCAGAGAACGCTATAACCATTTAAACACAAATGCAGCTTTTAATCACTTTCATGTATTTTATAACAGGGGGTCAATTGAAAGACCATATTTGCAAACTGGTGTCTACATCAAGAAGGCAAGGCAAACATTCTTATTACTTTATATTGATCAGACTATGATAGCATCATAATGACATAGCAGCAGCAGAGTGAACTGCTAATTGCTAATCTTTCCTTTGTAGAAGTCTGCATGTAGTTTACAGTTCAGCTTACAGTAGATGAGTCTGCTGACAGTAAATACTGTACAGCAGTGACTACATATCTGCACATACACAGTTAGCTGAGGTCAGCTCTGATCATTCTAGCAACATGCTGTTGTATCATCATCTACACAAAACAAAGCACTACATACTTAAGTAAGCTACTATGTTAGTGTCGTTAGCACACATGCTAAAGCCAACATCGCGAGCCGACTACCATCATCGCAGCACAATAAAACTTTGTCAGCAGACAAGTGCAATGCGGCTCAGAGAGCCAAACTGCTACAATGATTACAGAAAAAAATCAAACTTTTTGTGAAGCCATTCTCAGTTTACTCTCATCTCATTCTTGTGCATGAAGTCAATCTGACAACAAGCCTAAAGAAAGTTTCTGTGGATCCTGCAGCAGCTAACAGAAACAACTTTACATCTAATATTTAGCCTGTAAATGTCCACAAAAACACACAGCATTGTTAAACCTGACATACTTACATTTTGTCATGTCTGCACTTGAACAGATAGCAGTGATCCCACTTGTAGAATTTGGTGGCAGTTGTACCAATCCATGTTGGAGCAAAAGTCAGTCAGAATGTTGCTGCACAGATCTCCCTTTTAATACTCATTGTTTCAGGATGGGTTTGTTTCTTGAATACAATGAAAAATGTACCTATATTCGACCAAGCCCCAGGAAGCAGAGAAATGAGTTCCTCAACTCAGTTTTCTTTTCTAAGAATACAGCAATTTATGCAGCAATTGTTCAGTAGAGGTTACAGTGCAGCAGTTTCTCTAGACCAAATTGTCTCATTTATATGATATTTTCCAACTGCTTGGGAAAGTGAAGAATAAGTCTGTATTTACTCTAGTTCAATATTTATGATAAACTTTGTATTTTAGCCTTGAATTTCAGCAATTTTTTGGATACTAAAATCCAAGTAAATCCATAATCATAATTTAAAATAAAATGTCTTTTTTAGTTTTGCTGCATTGCGAACAGTTTGCTGTGGGCATTAGGATACAACAGACCAAAAACTCACAGTTTGGATGACATAATGTGTGAGTCATAGATTGGATCATTCTTTGGATCAGCAAAAAGGAAAAAAAAATATATCTTCATATATATTTGGTCCCCACTCAATCACCACTCAAAACTCAATTTCCCACCCACATTGCAATCATTGTTTACACATCTTTGAAAATAGCTTATTAAGATTTGAGACTGCTGTGCTTGATAGGCAGAGAAAGACTGGAGCTGCTCTGGAGAGAGTGAAGCTGTGAGTCGAATACCACAGGACTCAGTTCTCATGAATTCCTGGGGTGAAAAACATGCCTGCAGTTGAAAATTAGCCAGCTGGCTAATACTAGCACATTTACATCAAAGTTGTTTGATATACGTTTTCCTTTTATGTAAATGAATCAAATGAAATAACATGCTCCAGACAGTTTCAGGGTCACTCATTATAGTTTCATGAATACACTGAACTGTATGTCATTTAACTGCCCAATTACTTTTGAGTTTCTGAAAATGGGAAAATGAGTAAAATGACTTTAACTTTCAAAAGGTTAATTCAACTTTTGTTAAATACCTTGAATTAAAGCTGAATAGCTTTAATATTTTATGAAAATATTTGTAGGGATAAGCCTTGGCCCAAGGAACAAGTGATTCAGTTTTGAGACGGATCCAGATCAGGAGGGGTTTCAGCATATTGCCCTTATGCCAGTTGCTTTAGCATATGTTTTAAGCTATTTTCAATTAAATACATACGGCAGGTAAATTAAGTGTGGAATAGGTCACTATTTTTCTGAGTAAATATATTTTTAAAGGTGCTATTCACATGAAATTTTCACCAGATGGTACCAACCCAAGTAATCCATACATACAAAGAAACCAAAAGAAATAAGTTCAGAAATTAAGTTATGTGTAATATTGTGAAATGACAAAGGGAAAAAGTATTGGAAACCTGAAGAAAGGGGGGTGCAAAGGGGCATGGAAGGCCAAGACATCAGCTGAAATCTATCAGTAATTAGAAAGCAATATTGTCCATTGTTAATGCAAATTAACATCAGCTGGTTCAGTCCCAAATGATGGCCTATAAGAACGTGTCTCATTGCCAAGGTGTCAAACAAGAAACATCTCATGATGGGTAAAAGCAAAGAGCCCTCTAAAGACCTTCACAACCTTATTGTTGCAAAACATACTGATGGCATTGGTTAGAGAAAACATTAACATCTGAGTGTTCCATTGAGCACTGATGGGGCTATAATCCAGAAGTGGAAAGAACATTTCACTAAAACTGGCCCAACCATGTGCTCCTCGCAAGATTTATGACAAAAGAGTGAAAAGAGTTATCAGAAGAGTTGTCCAAGAGCCAAGGACCACTTGTGGAGTGCTTTAGAAAGACCTGGAATTAGCAGGTGCAATTGTTTCAAAGAAACGATAAGTATTGCACTCAACCGCCATGGCCTGTATGTACACTTACCACGCAAGACTCCATTGCTGAAGAAAAAGGATGTTGAAGCTCGTTTAAAGTTTGCTGCAAAAGATTTGAACAAGCCTTTGAAATATTGGGAGAATCTAGTCTGGTCAGATGAGATCAAACTTTAACTTTTTGGATGCCATAATACACATCGTTTTTGGAGGACAAATGGCATTGCACATCACCCCTAAAACACCATACGAACAGTGAAGTTTGGAGGTGGGAACAGCATGGTGTGGAACTGCTTTTCAGCATTCAGTGATAGCAAACTTCATATAATTGAAGAAAGGGTGAATGGCAAAATGTACCAAGAAATTCTTGATAACAATCAGCTGCCATCTACCAGAATGATGAAGATGAAATAGAGGTGGACATTTCAGCAAGACAATGATCCCAAATACACAGCCAGGTGAACTCTCAATAGGTTTCAAAGAAAAAAATAAAGCTGCTACAATGGCCCAGGCAGTCACCTGACTTGAATCCAATCGAAAATGTATGAAAAGAACAAAAGATCAGAGTTCATAGAGGAGGCCCACAGAACCTTCAAGATTTGAAGACTGTTTGTGTGGAAGAATGAACCAAAATCACACCTGAGCAATGCATACAACTAGTTTCTCCATACAGGAGGCGTCTTGAAGCTGTCATTGCCAACAAAGGCTTTTGTACGCGGTATGAAATAAATGTCATGTGTGTTCAATACTTTTTCCCTGTGTCATGTCACATTATTACATATAACTTAATTTCTTAAGTTATTTGTGCTGGTTTTTTTGTATAACGGATTCCTTGGGTTGGTACCAACATTTGGTGAAAATGTCATGTCAATAGTGCCTTTAGAAATATACAGAGAAAAATGATGACGAGTTCAATACTTATTTTACCTGCTGTAGTTCAATGTTATGCAAATAATCACAATCTGTTTCTGTTGACATTTCATACATCATACTAATTTCGTTGTAAACAGGGTTGTATAAAAACTAGTTTTTGACTAGTTTTCACAGTATGATTGGTGATGCTGTCACTTACGTGATGGCTTAGCTCAGGACAAACTAAACACTTAAGAAAATCAATTACTGAGGTAAACTACACACTAATGGCGTAGATTAAATATTTTTAGTCAGCATGGCTTCCCATCCACAGTGCATGCCCTGACATGTGTTAGCAATAAGTGTAAATGAAGACCTTTTGTACTCCTGGATAGAAGTCGTGGCCACAGATCCAGCTTCACAATGGCTCTTTAGATGCTCAATGTACTCTTCTTTCAGAAACTCAGCAGCCTCTGGTGTGGGTTTTGAGTGGTCAATGGGAATATTGTCTTTTCCTGCTTTCCATAATTTGTAGCGGTCAGCCTGAAACTTGCGTACAAACACATCCATGGAGATCTTCACCATGTCCTGACGGCATGAACACTAGATAGAAAAGGTAAAATTTTAATCTGGTTGAGTATGGTCGTAGTAAATAGTTATAACAATAACAGAATTCACATTTGTGATTGTTGTTTTTAAATAATTGGTATATTCTGGCTTGCACTCAAAATACCCATTCCCCTGGAGTAACCATCAGGCCACAATATTCATTAGCAATGTTGAAATCTAAACAACTGATTAAAAAGAATTATGGAGCATATTTGCTTTTTATTTCTATGACAACTATAAATCTTAAAACGAATGTGACATTTCAGCCTCACTACTGGTAAGGCTTAAACAATACAATAACTTACAAAAAAATTGCATTTCCTAGCAAAATGGTGTGGGTGCTGATTGCTGAAACAAGAAAAATTAACACCTGGCAGTTAAATGCCTCTGCAAGCCATGCAAAGCGGACAATGAAAGTGCAGTGTGGTATCAAGAAGAAGGGCTGAGAGAATACATAAGTTATATAATAGGAACCTTGAAATGGAGCCTTTCCAAACACAAAATATAACCACTTTTAAGTTGCTGTATAACAAAACTTTTAAATATCGGATACTAATCACACAGGGGATTCAAAATGCAATGGCAAGATCCATGAGAACAGCAGCATTACAAACAGGGGACAAAAAGGGAAATTACACGCTTGGCACACTTAAAATAATATAGCTCAAAATTTATCTCTTCCATTTAAACTAAAGCTGATTCTACAGTAGTTCATAATCCTAAACATATTAATAGGATCTCTGAAGATTTTTACAGGAAGTTATACTCCTACCAGGGTATAGATATTTATAAAATGAATGATTCTTTTAAGACACTTGACATCCTGGGGGATGATGACAGGGATAAGGAACAGTCTAGAAACTGACATTTGTAAACAAAAAGTTTTGGATGTACTAGCAAAGCTCTCTAGAGGAAAATTACCAGTGCCAGATGGGTCTCCTATGGACCTTTACAAAGCTTTTGGTTCCAAAATAATTACAGCATTAATGGATATTTTCAAATACGTAATTGAGACTTACAAGTAACTCAAAACCTAGAGTAGGCTCTGATTACGGTCTTTCTAAAGCCAGGCAAGAATCCAAAACATTGGGTCTAATAGGCCTATTGCACTTCATCCTGAATGTAAGGTAAGTAAAGTAACATTAGACTCCAAACTGTCATTCTTGGTCTAATAAATAAAGACCAGATAAGTTTAATTCAAAATCGCTGTTCATGCTACAGTGTTCAAAGATTTCTCAACAAAATTCACTTTTGAAAAAAAAAAAAAAAAAAAGAAAAATTCAATACGATTTTATTACCTACTGCTAACCCTCCGGTAATCTAGACCAATAGCAGCATTAAGCTGGACAAGTTAGCCTTAACTATAAGCATTATCAAAAAGGAAAGTTTTAAGTCTCTCCTTAAAAAAGACAATGTGTCTGGCTGTACCCTGACCTGTAGATGGCTCCACAGCAGAGGAACTTGACAGCTTAAGGCTCTGCTTCCCAATCTACTTAAGGAGATTCTAGGGACCACCAGTAACCCTGCAACCTGGGAGTTTGCGGTTCTGGTTGGGTGATAGAGTACTATGAGCTCTTTAAGACATGATGGGAATTGACCATTAATAGCTTTGTAGGCAAGGATTTTAAATTCTATTCTGGATTTAACAGGGAGCCAATGCAGAGAAGTTAGTATGGGGAAAATGTGGTCTCTGATGCTAGTTCCTGTCGGTGCATACGCTGGCAATCTAGATGGAAGTGGGCTTAACTTCCAGTGGCACTGTATACCTGGTGACCTGGGCTCAGTGCTACTTGAACTCCCAATGTAACTTTGTGCAATTGTTGTCTTGTGTCAAATGCCTCATGAGTAAACTGCAATTGAACATTCACTCTCATACAGTAATTCTGTACAGGGGACAGTCAGAGCATCATAGCTGTGCACTGGCAAGCATTAGCCAGGTAGCTTGCAAGCTGCCAATAACACGGCCAAGGGGATTGACGCTGGGTGCTACCCCATCTGCACCAATCACTTCAAGCATACCATCTACATGCAATTTTCCTGTTTTGGTAGCCAAAGCAGAAGTTAGTAAATTTTGGCTAGCAAAAAAAGTGGCAGGGGACAAAATGGAGCTACAAAGAACAAAAATGCCTTCTGGAAATATGGGCAGAAGAGAATATTTCTCAACTGCTACAATCTTCAGCAAAAGAATAAAGCAGAATGGATTTAACTGAAGTTTTGAGCAGCGTTGCATTAAAGAAGCTAGGTCAACAACATATAAAAATATGTGACGCAATGCAGAAAAGTGGCAGTTCTTCTGATATTAAAGATAAATGTATTTGGTATGAAGACCCCGACAATATTTTAAACAAGATGGAAAACTGGAGCAATACAATAGGCTGTATTTAGCTTTGTTCGGTTTTAACTCATGGATCTCCCGAGTGTTGCTAATAGATTGTAGGGTCTCATTAGAGCTAGTCATCTTACATGGTACAAGCTCCTTATTGCATAACATATTTCATGAAAGGCACCAATTGTCAAGTCAGTCATCAGTGCAGGTTGTCAGACCATATCTGTTTATAAGTTGATGTCAAAGGACATGGGAATATCAGTAGTCATAACCCAAGGAACTTTCTGCACATAAATCCTTAACAGCCGTTTTTTGTTGTTTTTTTTTAAATGTGTGCATGTGTATGTCCATCCATCCATTTTCTACCGCTTATCCTGTTAGGGGTCGCGGGGGCGGCTGGAGCCTATTGAAGCAGGGGTACACCCTAGATAAGTTACCAGTTCATTGCAGTTCTCACATATAGAGACAAACAACCATTCTCACTCACATTCACACCTGTGGGCAATTTAGAGTGACCAATTAACCTAACACCCAGTTTGCATGTTTTTTGGACTGTGGGAGGAAGCTGGAAAACCTGGAGAGAACCCACGCAGACACAGAGAGAGCATGCAAACTCCGCACTGACCCGGGAATTGAACCCTGGTTGCTGTAAGGCGACAGTGCTAACCACTGCACCGCCCATATTCTATAAAAATTTTCCCCATTTGCCCTCTGTGGGCAGGCTTCTATCTCCTTCAAGCTCGGTTCCACCATTAGCTACTACCATCTACCATGGTGGTAATTAATCCTGTGGGACTAAGATCCTGTGGGATTTACAGATCCAGACCGATAAGATGGTGGTAGCTAATCAACCAGATATTGTGGTGGTCAACAAGCAGGAGAAGAAGGTGGTAGATGTCGCAACATCAGGAAGAAGGAACATGAGAAGCTCGAAAAATACCAAGAGGAGCTGGAAAGGATGTGGGGAGTAAAGGTATCAGTGGTACCAGTGATGATAGGAGCACTCGGGGCTGTAACCCCAAAGCTGGGAGAGTGGCTCCAACAAATCCCAGTAATAACGTCTGAGATGTCTGTCCAGGAGAGAGCAATCCTAGGAAAGAGCTAAGATACTGCGCAGGACCCTCAGGCTCCCAGGTCTCTGGTAGAGGACCCAAGCTTGAAGGAGACAAGACCGCCCACAGAGGGCGAGTGGGTATTTTTTATATACAGTATATGGGGAGCGGAAATGACCTGAAAATGGTGTAATA
>KV751359.1:2950633-2974224 GCA_001698575.1 Mola mola
TTATGAATAAGTTGAGGGATACAGATACAAAAATTGTTGTTTTTTTTGTTTTGTTTTTTTGTTGTTTTTTTTTACAGGAGACACATATGTTAAAAGAAGACAATATAAAAATAGGTAGGAGAAGGCAGAAGAACAGTATGCGGCATTGTTTACATCACAGGCTAGGGGAGTCATGACTCTCATTCATAGTTTGGTACCATTTCAAGTTTCTAATGTAGTTAAGGATACATTTGGGAGCTATTTGCTCATTCAGGGCTCTTTGCTTGCAGTCAGATTACATTTAGTAAACGTTTGTGGCCCAAACAAAGATTACCTAATTTCTTTACAGACCTTTTTCTAACAATAACATCCCTCCCTGGAGAGTTTATAATTGCAGAGGACTTGAATTGTATACTTGACCCCGGTAGGGACAGATATTCAGGTGTTGATGAAACTCACAATGTAAGCACAATAACTATTAACCATTTTATTAAAGAGTTGAATCTGTTAGATATCCGGAGACACTTGAAAGCCAACAATGAATCTCATTCATGCTATTTCAGTATGCGTCTGACATTTTCTTGCATAAACTACTGTCTGATCATGGACTGTGTTGTTTTAAACAAATAAGGCTCTTATGTAAGACCCACCTAGATGGAGTTTGAATCACAAATGGTTATTAGATGATAACTTTATGGGATATATTGTGAAAGAAATAGATAATTATTTTAGGGAAAACACAAATCAAATGGCAGGTATTAAGTGGGATGCTTTTAAAGCCTTTTTAAATGGACATATGATTAGCTTTACATCTTAACAAGAAAAGAAAGTTGCTTGAGTCCAGAAAACAAATTATTTCTGAACAAGCCTTTTGAATAATGATCCTATAGCAGAAAAAGAATGAATGCCTTTGAAAGGCAGAATATAATAAGCTTTCTGCAGTTAGGGCTGCTGTTATCATTAGGCTAAACCAAGCATTTTATGACCAAGGGGAAAAACCTGGGAGATTTTTGGCTTGGTAGATTAAACTAGAAACAAGGAAAATAATCTTTTAAATTAAAAATGGTAATGGTGATATGGTAACAGCCCCTGTTAAAATAAATAAAGCATTTAAAGAATACTACGAGAATCTATATGCTTCTCAGGTCAAATATAATCCAAAGGTTCAAAAAGTATTTTTAGATAGATTGGACAAAAATTTCAACCAAAGTTACTGAAACCTCTTTAGGAAATGTTCTTAGATGCATTTCATAGTGGAAATCTGCCAAATTCATTGACAGAAGCATTAATAACACTGTTGCCTAAACCAGGAAGGTCTGAAGACTGTTGTGAAAACATGAAGCCAATAAGTCTATGTAATGCAGACCTAAATATTTTGGGCAAAATCTTGGCAAGGCGACTTCAACAAACGTTACCTAGTGTAGTACACAGGGATCAGAACAGATTAATCCTTGGAAGCCAGGGGTTTAATATCATACAAGGTTTAGAAAACACCACCATTAGGGTCCTCCTCTCTCTTGATGCTCAAAAGGCCTTTGACAAAGTGGAGTGGCCTTATTTCTTGAATGCAACAACATTCTAAAATGGATTAAATTCCTGTATCTGAATCCTAGAGCAAAAATAATAAAAATATATCTAAGCCAATTGCAATAAAAAGAGGATTCAATCAAGAATGCCCTATATCTCTGCTTTGGCATTAGCCATACAAACACATACTGAAATAGCTGTAATTTTTTAATTGGACATACAGAGCATTAGGTGGCATTCTAAGCAAATTATGTAATTTTATTCGTCTCCCATCTTAGTAAAACTATACCTGTTATACAAGAGGTGATAGGGGCCTTTAGCCAAATTTCAGGGTATACAATTATTAATATATCCCTTATATTACTAGTTAGGATGAAGGATCAAGGAAACCCACAAAGAGAGACTTCACCATTTAATGCCGTTGACCAGGTTATATATTGTATTTGGGTGTACAAATTATGTCTCAATTTGATTTGACTGTTAAATCTAATTAAGACCATTCAATAGAAAGAATAACAAAATGTATTAATTGATGGATGTCCTTGCCCTTGTCCATGACAGGCAGAATTAATATGAATATAATATGAGAATATGAGCATACTCCCGAAATTCTGTACATATTTCAAAATGTTCCACTACCTCCACCTTACGACTTCTTCATGAAAATTAAGAATTTATTGAATTCATATGGAAAATAATAAAAGCAAGGGTTCGTCTGTCCCTTCTGCAAATGCCGACTAGCAAAGGAGGGCTAAAATGTCAGAATATTAGTATTACTGGGCGGTGCAATTAAGATCCCTCAAATGTCATTTTGCAACAAAGGCTATTCCACAGCGGAAGGAAATCAAATCGGAATATTTAAGTTTACCTTTACCTCAATATCATTTTTCAGACAACTTGCCAAATTTTATGAAACCAGCTACTAACCAATTGTTAGGAATATGGTTTGAGTATGGTTTGAGGTAAGAAAATTCAAGATTAAAGAACCATATATGATAACTCTGTATAGTCCCATATGGATAGATCAGCATTTTATTCCAGGAAGGGCTGATGCTGTTTTGAAACAATGGGCGTCAAAGGGATTTAAGACAATCCAGGATCTGTTTCCAAACAACTCTGATAAAATGATGGCTAAGAAATTAGACACAAATATGATAAAATATATTTTGTAAAATTTACCTAATTCATTAGTTTTATTAGAACAAGTCAAAAAAACGACCCATAATTACCAGACCCTCAACAAATGATTTGGAAAATATTTATTTAAAGGCACTATATCAGAATTATATAGTTTGTAGTTATCTAACTCAACAGAAAATTCTGATTACAAACAAATTGCATGGAAGAATGACCTGCAAATAGATATATCACCAAAGGACTGAGAATTAGTATATACCAAGGCTGACACCAAATCAATCAATACTAGAGTTAGGCTTTTATAGCACAAACGGGTCATGAAAACATATATCACGCCAGTCAAATTAAATAAGTAAAGCAAAAATAATCTAGATACATTTATAAAATGCACTGATGTTAAGGGGAAACTGCATCATTGTATGATGCAATGCAATAAGGTAAATCCTTGAGGGAAGAAGTTAAAGGAACGGTAGAAAAGATTATTTCAAAAAACATTCCAATGAACCCTCTCCTTTTCATTTTAGAACTTCACCCAAAAAAGCACAAGTATATCAATTTTAACAATAATGATTGACATGTGTTTTCTGCAAGCCAAAAAGACAATTGCAATGTTTTAGAAAAACAATAATAAGAATTTTGTACACTGGGTGCATCAAATGTTGATTATTTTTCCTTTGGAAAAAGTGACATATTAAGAAAGGGAAACAGGAACTATTTGAAAAGACGTGGGGGCATTAATTGAGTTTGTGAAAGATTTAGATATAGATATAGCAAATAATGGAGAATAAGAAATTAGTGATGTAAACCTTGCAATATTGTTAATACAAGTTAAATCAGAGAGGAATGGTTTGCCCTTCAGAACATATGTTCTCAATTAGGAATTGGATAGCGTCTTGAGATACGCCAGTATATTTATATTTATAATGTGAAATTTATTAATAAACATAATGTTAAAAAAAACAGCTGCCCCACAACAAACTCTAATGCAGCCCATGGGGCCCCATCTCCATTATTGGAGCTTTTAAATCACTTCAAACTGAAGTTGTAATAGACTGGTTTTTATCAGTATGTGCCTACAAAGCTAAAGCACTTCCAACTCTCTTAACTCGGGTCATCCTACTGTTCATCTGTTGCCTACATCCAGATTTGTTTTGTAGTCAGTCATGTAGGCCCAAGCTTAAGACTATGCTGCAATGGTCAGAGGACATGTTGAGACCTTGATAGGGTCTATCCTTGGCACAGACTGGAGTATTTCTCACGGCCTGGATCTTGATGAAGCAAAAGAGACTATTACACATTAAGATTAAATTTTTTGTTGATAATGTAGTTAAAGACATTTTACATTTCCCAAACAATAAGCCATATATAACCAAAGAGGTTAAAAGCCTGTATTCACAAACAGAGGCTGGCCTTCGGTAAGAGGGATAGTGTGTGTGGCCACAGCACAAAAAGAATTCAATCTTGATTTGAGGAAAGCAAGAGAAAGACACTGGAAAGCTGTTTAACACAGCTTTAGTTCCATGGTTACTAAGAGATTGTGGCAGCCAATGAAAAACATTACAGGATACAGAGCTCCAATATAAACGTTGTTAAAATCTGGCACATCCTGTCTCAGAAAGATAAAACTAAACTAATTAACGTGAAAACTAGTTTACGCATTTGGTACTTGCAGGCTGGATTACTGTAATTCTTTTTTTCCAGGCTGCCCTAATAATATTTTAAAGACTTTTCAGTTAATCCAGAATGCAGCAGCACGTGTACTGACTAGAACTAGAAGATCAGAGACCATATTTCCACCGTACTGGCTTCTGTGCATTGGCTCACAGTTAAAGCCAGAACATAATTTAAAATCCTTGTCCTCACCTACAAAGCTATTCATGGTCAGGAACAATCTTATCTTAAAGAGCTCATAGTACCCTATCACACATCCAGAACCTTACACTCCCAGGATGCAGGGTTACTGGTGATCCCAAGAATCTCCAAAAGTAAAATGGGAGGCAGAGCTTTCAGCTCTCAAGCTCGTCTCTTGTGGCACAATCTTCCAGTCTCAGTACGGGAGGCAGATAGACTCTCTGATTTTAAGTGTAGCCTTAAAACTTTCCTTTTTAATAATGCTTATGTTATAAGCCTATCTAGCCCTTAGTTATGCTGCTATAAGTAGCCGGGGGAACACTCCATGAGGCACTGAGCTCACTTCTCTGCCCCTTTGACTCAACTCCATCTCTGCTCCTAAAATGTCCATATACTTACACTAACGTTACTTCTTCCTCTGAGTCTTTGTGCTTTATCATCCTGCAGGTATTTGTAGGTCGTAGTATGAGCTGCTACTGCTCGAAATTAGGACAGGAGATCCTGTGACTTGGATCCTTGGCTGGATTGCCCATGGATAATTATGACTTCGTGACCAGCATGGTATACCCATACTACTGTATATCTGGATTTATAGAGTTATATGAACTCAAAAATTCTTAGTAGTATATGTTATTGTCATGTTGTTGGGTTCTGTACAAGTGACATCTATTGCACGTCTGTCCATCCTAGGAAGAAGGAGCCTTCCTCTGTGGTATTGATATTATTTACTATTACATGAAGTAAATGGAACGGAGAGGGGGGTGGGGGTGGGTGTATACAATTATCCTAAAAAAGAGAAAAAGATGAGAAAAATAGAAAAAGAGGAAAAAGCCTAATGTGTGGTTAAAATTCAAGGACAGTCAGCCGAGCAGGCAGGATGGAGAGCCAGCTCCCTGACTGGGGCCTGTATTAACCCCAGTCTCGCTCACACCCCCAGTGCAGACAGGACCCCAAAGCCCGCACTCTCCCATGCCCCCAGCCAGGACGGTGCTGGGAACCCCCAGCCCCCCTAGGGCCCCCCCGCCAAATGACAGATTTACCGCCTCCCCACGGCCACAGCCGCAGCCTCCCAGCTCAGGGAGACCACTAGACCACCCTGAAACACAGAGGCCCCCCATCACCCTCGCAAGACCCAGAGCAGCAAGGCCATAGCTATCCACACCCACTAAATAATGGAATTGATCAGAGGGGACCAAAGAGACTGGAATTCTGGCAATTGGTTTTGGTAGGAAGCAGACATTTTCTCAAAGCTAATGTGGTCTAACTGGGCATTCATATACTGGTTAGTACATAATCTATTCTTTGTTTTCCACTTCATGAGGATAATTTTCTTATTGATGTATTGCAAGGTGAGAACCAAGTAAGCTGTATTTACCTCCATGTCAATGTAGCTTAGGTCACCTAGCCAGAACATTTGGAAAGGTGTGCAATGCTATAGAGCATGCATATAACTATCAGAAATGTTATTTATGCAGTGTGTTCTATGAAGGATTTTATATTGTGAATTGGGATTTTTAGACATTTTAAAAGTATTTAGGCATATCTGAGTCAAGGAGAGTTGTTTTGGAAAGTATGTCTCCCATTTGGAGGTTGGGAGAGAGATTAACTAGATAGTAATCAGTATATTTTAGACAAGTTTTGGGGTTGAGAGGTTTAAGAAGTCACTCATCACAGATGGAAGTCGTTAATCCAGTTGATTAGCATTGAATCGTGTTTGGATTATGGATTTAAATTGTTGATACTCAGAAAAATTCTTATTACTGATCTCATATTCTTCTATCACTTCCATGATTAGGATACGTTTTCTGTCCTGGATAATATGTTCTAGATGTCTTATCCCTCTATCATTCCACAATAGGAAATTTAGCATTTTTTTTGTTTTGGAGGATATCAGGATTGTTCCAAAATTGGTTTAGTCCATATTGGATATGGGAAGACCTAGTTATTTTGAGAAAATCTCAGCAGGTTTTCAAGGAGGAACTTACAGTGATGCTTTAAAAGCAGCTGTGATGTTTGATATTGGAAAAAATTTTGGGCTAGTCAAAGATTTTAACATTCTTGCATAGAGTTTTCTCAATTTCCAACCAGGAATTGTCTAGCTCGCTAGGTTTGATCCATTTTGAGACATATAGCTGTCTGCTTGCCAGAAAATAGTAGTAAATATTTGTTAATTCTAAACCACCACAATCTCTTGTCTTTTGCAGAGTTTGTAGACTGATTCCTGGTGGTTTATTTTTCCATATGAATTTAGAGATTTTTGAGTCAAGTGACTTAAACGTAACTGAAGGGGGCTGATTAGGAATCATTGAGACAAGATTTGATTGTGGACAGGATCATCATTTTTATGGTGGCAATGCTACCCATGAGTGATATGGGCAGGGTCCTCCATCTCATGTGGTCATCCTCTATTGATTTGAGTAGAGGGATATAATTCAGCTGGGTCAGGTCTTAGGTATAAATATTTCCTCCAGGCCCTAAGTATGTAATGTTTCCTGATTGTAACAGAGTTACAATTTATAGGCAGTACCACTGATTTTGCCCAATTGATGGAATAATTGGAGATAGATGAGAATTTGTCTATGAGTGCAACTGCCTCAGACGGAGAAGTTTGTGAGTTTTGGAGGAAAAGTAAAACATCAGTATAAAGACTTATCTTATGGTGTACAGTTTCTGTTCTGCAATCTTTGTTTTTTTGGAGGGCAGCTGCTAGTGGCTCAAAAATGATGGCAAAAAGTAGGGGAGAGAGTGGGTAACCCTGCCTGGTGCCCCTCTGAAGACTGAAGCTTTGGGAAATTTGATTATTTGTTTTAACGGAGGAATGAGGCGAGCTATATAATCTGAATCAGAAATCAGAATCAGAAATAAGTACGTTTTACACATACAAAGAATTTTCTTTGGTGTTAAAGTGCAGACATTTAACATTAAATACAAGACATAAATATACGAATTAAAATAAAAGAGAGAAAACACAGAAATGCTATTTACACACACAGACTACAGTTGGATGGAGGGGTGGAATGACCTAATGGACCTCTGCCTCGTGCCAGAGGGTAGAGTCTGAAAAAGTTTATGTCCGGGGTGTGAGGGATCCAATCTTTCCTGCACGCTTCAGGGTCCTGGCGGCGTATAAGTCCTGAAGTGATGGCAGATTGCAACCAATCACTTTCTCTGCTGAAGGGATAATTCGTTGCAGTCTGCCCTTGTCCTAGGCAGTGGATGCAGCATACCAGATAGTGATGGAGAATGTGAGGATGCACTCAATGATGGCTGAGTAGAAGTGCAAAATCATTGTCTTTAGGAGGCTGAATTTCTTCAGCTGCCTCAGGAAGAACATCCTCTTGAGATCCTGGCTGATGACAGACACCAGAAAACGGTATGATTCCACAGCGTTAACTTGGGTGTTGCACAGGGTGATGGGGGCGAGATGGGCTGGGCTCTTCCTTAAGTCCACAATCATCTTCACTGTTTTCAGAGTGTATTGAATGCAGAGCTGAAATCCACAAACAGGATCCTGGCATAGGCTCCCGAGGAGTCGAGGTGCATGAGTATGTAGTGAAAGGTCATGTTGACACCGACGAGAATAAATGATGCGAACTCACGGGGGGAGTAAAAGGGTTTACAGTTTAAGAAAAATGACTCCACATCACGAGGGCAGTGCTGTATAATCACTGTCATATTTTTACACCATCCAGTGTTGATGAAAAAACATATTCTTCCAACTTTAGTCTTGCTGCAAAGTTCTGTGTTAAGATCTGCTCTGAAATGTTGGAAGCTTGCCAGCTGCAGCTCAGAGTCCAGTATCGATCCACCCAGCCACGTCTCTGAAGCAAAAGACAGCAGATGATGAGAAATAATTATTTTTCCCAAACAGTAGCTGAAGTTTGTCCATTTTGTTGGCACATTTGAGAAAAATATTCGAGGCAACTGTGTGCGGTGAGAGCGTCCACAAGGGTTCAAATGCACACCGGCGCGTTTCCCTCTTCTGCTGCGCTTCACTACGTGCACAAAGGTGAGGGCACCTTTGACCAAAAAGTCCAATAAAACAGCCAAAGGTACGAGAAATGTGAGAAGTCCACTGGAGTTTTTCCTCTGATAGTCATAAGCTCTTCACTGGTATAGGAGAGCTGACAACTATCACAGATAACACACATATGTAACAAAACAAGACAAAACAAAGGGCAACCAAAACACAGTGGCAGCCGTCCATGGCGCGATCTTACAAATAATGTTTTGATCCAAGTTATGAAAGAATTCCCAAATCCAAATTTATGTAGTGTTGCAAAGAGAAATTTCCAATTTACTCAGTCAAATGCCTTTTCTGCATCCAAAGAGATAATTGTATTTTGTAGGTTATTTATTGAAGAATATTTTATCAAGTTAAGTACCCTGCATGTATTGTTGCTTGAGTGTCTTCCCTTGAAAATCAAGATGACGGAGCTTGTACACATAGTGGCCCGGCGCTCCTCTTCAGTTAGCAGCTACTTAGTAAGAAGGACTTACACACTAATCAAAATTTTCAGCTTGAAACAACACTAGACCAGCTGGACTCCGAAAGGCTTTGTCTCAATCCCAGAGGCGATACGCCAGAAAGAACGGACCGAGAGAAAGCAACAGCGGCACTAAATGGGGCAAGCAAGCTGGCATCAGAGCTAGGCTAACCACAACTCTGCATAAACCAGCGGTTCCCAGCATCTTTCTCACCAACGCCCAACTCACTGGTAAACAAGATGGACGAGATAAAACTACGAACTCTTAAACAACCGGATGGACAGCTATATCACAGTGATAACAGAGAGCTGGCTGCACAAAAACATCCCAGACCAGGCCATGGAGGAGGGGGTCTGTGCGTATATATTAACAACAGCTGGTGCACAGACATTCCCGATCAGTGAGAGACACTGCTGTCGAGACCTAGAGTTCCCACTATTAAAGTGACCTGCCCAGAGAAATCAACGCTGTGTTTGAAGCTGCTGTGTAAATCCCCCCGCGAGCTAACGCTAACTTAGCTATGAGCAGGCTGCATGTGTCTGAGTGTTCTGAGAGTGAGGTGAAGAAGGAATGGAAAGAGGAAGGGTCGTCAATATTTGGGCCATATATACTGCCAATACGTAATTCTATATTTGGTACTGATATAGTAACTATTATAGACCTACATTCTGGATCTAAGCTAGAACTAGGCTAGAACTTCTGGATCCACAGTACGTGTTTTTTGTTTTGTTTTTTTATTTGAAGGAGCAGTTTGGTCACAGCTACTTTATAAACTGGTGTACAAAACATGTTACGAGATGCAGATTGAGTATGTTTAATAGAGTAGTGGCGACTATAGGTAAAATGTCTTTGAGCAACCTAGTTGGTATGGGGTCTAATAGATAAGTGGATGGTTTAGATGAAGAAAATATTGTAATTAGCTCATGAAGGACAACTACATAGAAGCTCTCTAAATATCAAGTATATCATGTCAAGCAATTGTTTCTATAGCACCTGGTGTTGAACTGGAAATCAGTGGATTGTAGGATATTTTCTCTGATAATGACAATTTTATTATTAAAGAAGCTCAAACATTCATTACTGGTGAGGGCCATTAAGAATGCATGGCTCAAGAGAATTAGGACATTGTCAGCTTAGCTATAGCGCTGAAAAGAATCTTGAGCTTATTATTAATTTTTTCTATTACACTAAATAATCTTTTCTAACAGCAGTACGAAGAGCCTTCCTGTGTATTTTAGGGCCATCCTGCTATGCCAAGCGTGACTTTTCCAGTTTGGTGCAATGCGATTTCCTGTCAAGTTTTGTAATCCCACGGGTACTGATATTATACCATGGAAAGAGTCTCCTTTGCTTTTCTTGTGTTCATTTTGAGGTGTGCAATAAAATCAAGTGAATTACATTATGAGCTGGCAGTACTATCGGCAACGTGATCAAGCTTGGAGGGACTAAAATTTGCATATCATTTCTATGTTATGTTGATTGAAGAAACAATGATTTCTTGAAAATTTTCAAGTGTCCTCAGAAAGGCATGTTATAATAATGATTTAATAAAAGAGGATTTTGTGTGATCAATTACAATGCCATAAGTCAGAACAAGGTTGTGATTAAAAGTGAGTGGTTTTGTCTACACACTGACAGAAGCCAATTGAATGCAGTTCCAAGGCCGTTGTTTTCAACATCCGCATTGATATTTAAGTCACCAACAATAATAACGTTCCCTCTTTTAAGGACTAAGCCTGACATAAAATTCAAAAAATTCAGATTAAGATTCAGTATAGGGTCCAGGTACTCAATACACTATAACAAACCCAATTGGCCGCAGAATATTCAAGGGTGGATCAAATACGCTAAGAATGAGATTTTTAAATGAGTTATAATTTGGCATCCATCGGGTATCAACTCTAAATGGTCAATTTGGCTGATTAATAACTCTGACCATACTGTATGTCTAGAAATAAGAGTAGCTCCATCCAAAGTAGAATCATTGAATGACACCTCTTTTAATCAGACCAGGTCGTCCCCACAAAGTCTGCCAATTGTCAATGAATGGTTAGAATGGGCTCTTCTATTTGCAGTTCAAAATAGAATGAATCATGGATCAAAAAACGATACCTCATCACCTTTTCCCTAGTCACATGGTACTGGTCAGAGTTGTCCCTTTTCCCCGTTTCTTTTCTTGTTAACAACTGGACCTTTTGGAATCACAATTAGAACATATCCTGCTTAGAAGGCATATGGGTAGAAAAAGAAATGCAAGTAGTTTCACTATATGCAGACAATATTATCCCTTTACAGTTAGGTCCAGAGGTATTCGGACAATGACAGAGTTGTATCATTTTGTCTCTCTACGCCACCACAATGGATTTAAAATAAAAGAGTCAAGATATGATTGAGTCGTAGACCTTCAGCCTTAATTTAAGAGGTTTCACAAAAACTGTCATTGACGCTTTAGGAATTAAAGTGATAGCGCCTCGATTTTCAGGGGATCAAAAGTATTTGCACTAACTAGCATAAATGGAAATATAACTAGTTTTTAATTCTTGGATTAAAATCCATTGCAGTCAATGGGTGCCCGAAGTCTGATGCGCATGGATATCACTAAATTCTGAGTTTCCTCCGTGAAGTTGTCTTGCCAAGCCTTCACTGCAGCCACCTTCAGCTGCTGTTTGTTTGTGGGTCTTTCTGCCATAAGTTTTGTCTTCAGGAACTAAAAGCATGCACTATTAGGATGATATTGGTGACTGACTTGGCCCGCGAAGAATATTCTATTACTCCCTTCAAAAAGACTTGCATTGCTTTAACAGTATTTTCAAAGTGATCATCCATCTGCACTGTGAAGCGCTGTGCTATCAATTTAGTAGCATTTGGCTGAATGTGAGCGCAGAGTCTAGCCCTATACAACTCAGGATTCATCTTGCTACTTCTATCAACAGTCACGTTTGTTGATAAACAACAGTGAGCCTGTTCCAATGACAGCCATACATGCCCATGTCATAAAAGTGCCTCCACCATGTTTGACACATGATGTGGTATGCTTTTGATCATGACCTCATCCCTCTCCATACTTTTCTCTTACCATCATCCTGATAGTTTCTTTTAACAGATGAAACCAAGCTAAATTTGTAATTCCAGAGCTTGGAAGTTTTTGGGTTTTTTTTTTTAGATATTTTCCCGAAAAGTCTAACCTTGCCTTCCTGTTGTCAAATGTTACCAATGGTTTGCACCTTGTTGCAAACCCTCTGTATTGAATTTCATGAAGGCCACTTTTATTTTTATTTTTATTCTATACTTTGACAGCAATGACAATGCCTATATTCTCCAGAGTATTTTTTACTTGTCTTAGTGTTGTGAAAGGGCTTTTCTTCACAAAATAAAGGATTTTGCAAGCATCCATTTAACCTGGAAGACCATAGAAGACAACTTATGTGTTGTTGTTGAGCTCACCAGTGTGTTCTTTTTAAGAATGTATGAAATTGTTGATTTTTCTAATGATGGCCTCCTTGACTTGCTTTGGCATTTCAATGGACTTTATATTGATAAGCTCCAGTAAAACAGCTGTCAAATGCTAATACAACACCTGAAATCACTCCAGACCGTTAATATGCTACATTTCTCCTGAAGTAATGAGGGAATGGACTGCACCTTGACATGAAACTGCTTGTCATTTAATTATCGAAATACTTTTGAGTCCTTGAAAATACAGGTACTACGTATAAAACAACTGTAATTCCTATAAAGTAAATGACATATATTTTGAAAACCTCTTAAATTAAAGCTGCAAGAGTGCATTTCGATAACATCTTGATAACTTTATTTGAAATCCATTGTGGTGGTGTATAAGGGCAAATGATAAAAACTGTGACACTGTTCAAATACTTTTGGATCTAACTGTATCTAATTTGGCATCATATGATACTATCAATTTAACGGCCCGAGAAATATCAAAACAAAATAACTATATTTGTTGGGTCTGCAAATGCAAATCTAGGTAGATTAAGTCTTTTCAAAAGAAAAAAAAAAAAAAAAACACGGCCAGATCTGGAAAGATGGAAATTGCTCCCTCTGTCCCTAATTGGACAAGAAAATTGTATAAAGATAAATGTTGATCCTAAACTACTCTAAACTACTTTCAAGCACTTGCTATATCACTCCCAAAGTCCTTTTTCTGAGAATTTAGCCAGACATTTCCCAATTCCTGTGGAATGGTAAGGTCCTTAGTGTCAACCTTAAAACCCTCTGTTCTCCCACTAAACAAGGGAGATTAATCCAAATTGATTTCATTCATATGATTTGGCAGCGGTCCAGAGCTAATTGGGTTAAAAAATATTCAATACTCCCCAGTATGGAAACAAATTGAACAGTCAAATACAACCGAAGCATTGTCAGATATTCCATGTAATAATCCTATCATAGTCATAAACATGTCACCCTAAATTTAATGGTAAAGCACACATACCAGTATAAGACATGGCATGAAATGTGTGTCCGTACAATATACTGTAAAAATAGATCCCATTTCACTTTAACACAGTTTTTGCTGGAACACTGAGAGATGGCATTACTGGGAATCTAGTTTATTACAGTTAAACACACATTTGGACATTTATTTTAATCAGGGCAGTCTTAAATCTTTTGAATAACTGAGATCCTCTTTTGGGCTCCCTGCAGCTCACATTTTTTTAGATACTTACAGGTTAAGAATTATGTTGGAGCACAGCAAGGTGGGCAACTTGCTCACTTGGAGGACCCTGAAATAGACACTATAATCCGTCAGTCAATCAAATTGTATCTGTGTAGCCCAAAATCACAAATTAAGTTTGTATTGGAGGGCTTTTACAAACTCGACAAATGTGACACACTCTGCCCTTAAAGCCTTGAACTGGGTGAGGAAAAACTTAAAAATCCCTGAACAGGGAAAAATAAGGAAAATCAGGAGAACCAGAGAGGAAGGATCCTTCATCCACAGACGGGCAGACATGCAATAGATGTCACAGAACACAATATGAAAATAACACATTATTGACTAACACATTAAAATATGATTTTATATAACGATAAAGACAGAGGGCCTTTTATCCTACATTTCTAATAGACTGAGAGGCCTTCCTAAGCCTAACATTATAAAAACAAATGTTAATTGGGAAATTCATCTCAATAGTGTTTTGGAGCACTCTGAATGGGAGGTTATCTGTGATTGTTCTCAGTCATTTTCTAATTTCAGCCATCACAAATTGTTAGAGTTTACCTTTATATAGAGCTTTTATATGGTACCTGAGTGTCTTCATAGGATATGAACACCTACAAGACGGCTGACACCTACTGAGAATAATGTCCTAGATGGAAGATTGAAATGGGCACAATAACACTTAAGTTCTGGGCAGTAAACATTTGAAGGAATACTGGGGATCTACCCTAAATATCATAAAACTAATTTTGGGAGTTAAGACTAGATTAGCCCTAACTGCAGCTAACAAATTTATAAACCTCTCATTGTGGTTTAATGAAATGACATCATATTTATCTCCTAAAATATTGTTTGATCTTAATAATAAAAAAAAAATAAATAAAGTTTTAATAAATATTGGGGAGGCATGGCCCATGGTCAGACTTGAAACTGTATTGCAATACTCTGCAAGGCTCCAGGTTATCCTCCCGGGACTGCCAACTGTGTTGGGGGGTCCAGGGAGGGTGAGTAGGTATGGCACTACTCTGCATCATGTTTCTGGAAATATCCTGGGGGATGGACTGTGTTAGACCCCTCCAGGTGTTTAGAGGGTGGACCCTGGGATTTGCATGTTCCCTACCTTGATATTTTTTCCAACCAGAAGAGGCTTTGGTACTTTCTATTACCCGGTTAGGTCCAAGTAATATACTCCTAATTTGTAAGGCATATCGGTTATGTCAGAGATTACTCTCAAATGCTGTTATAATAAGTGAGGGGTTTTTTCATGTTATTATTCATTTGTTTTCATTCTGTGTGGTTATGGTCCTCTTTTCTGTCCATTTATTTTATATTCTATTGCTTCTTATTGATACTTTGAAAGCGAGGTGGCTGAATGAACATTTAGTGCTGCTTATGCACACCACTCTGTACCTGTTTTTGTTGAGGAAAAAATGTAATAAATATAATGTTAAAAAAAGTAGTTGTCCTGGGGTGGGTTTTTTTTTTTTTTTGACACTTTCATATTAATAACATTTTCAATACAAAGCGAACATTTCAACATTTAAAAAAAAAAAAAAGAAAAAAGAAACTGTTACCATGCCTTATACATACACCAAACAAAATGTGTGAACAGTGCTGGTTGCAAGTGCTCAATATGAAGAAAGTCCAGTGGCAATGTGTTTTCTTCAGGTCCTTTCCTTGGTGTCATATGTCAATTTTCTCACTTGCTGACAAAGATGTCTTCCTTTAGTCTCAAGAGTATAAGAAATTTGCTCAATGCTATCTATTTCCCTAATAATATTTACCCACTTTTTCGTTGAAGGAGGATCCATCAGATACCATTTTCATGTTATAGCTTTTTTACATTCAATCAGCAATATCTTGGTCAAATACACATCTTCACTCATAACACGCTCCTCTATAGCTCCAAGATACATGGTTTTAACATTTTTTGAATGGGTATCCCAGAATGCTTTCAATTACAGAACTCACATTACTCAAACACCATTGCAGTTTTCATCATTCTTAAAACCTGTGTGTATGATGTACTTCCTTATCGCCGCATATTGTCCAACAAGGAACCTGAGACTGAGCTTGCTTACTTTAAATTTTTGGTGTGATAAAGAAACTGGTAATATGCTTCCACCCAACCTGTTTCCACAGTCTAGAATTCATAGTTATATATTGAGTTTCACATATATCCCGCCATTCTCCTGTTGTTACTTCTATTTTTATACCTTTCTCCCATTTAGTTTTTAGATATGAGGGTGATGCTGATGTGTTTTCTCTTAAGGTTTTATATATTGCTGAAATTTCTTTGAATTATTTCCCTTTATATGTTTTAAACACCGAATCAAGCAAACCATATGAGGTCCGAGAGCTTTGAATGTCCTTCAAAAAATAGTTTCTGAGCTTTAGGTACCAGAAAAAAAATCTGTTTTCTCAGACTGAAAAAGATTCAGATCTCAGATTGATTAAATTGCAATCTTTGATTATTGTACGCAATTTCTAAATCCCTGGTCATGTATGCTTGGTGGGAGTTTACTATCATAAGCAGCCCAACCCAATATCTTAACCTGTCTTTCCAAATTATTTTGCTTAATTTCATCAAACAAAATATCATAATACCATAATATATCATATTATAAGTATGGGATATTATGGGATAAAGAGAACGTTGTAGCATTTTTCTAAGTTTAGCATTTCCGAGAAACGTCTGAATTTGACATCTTGCACTGTCACCTCTATGTCCTTCCACTTAGCACAATAACTTTGGTCACACCATTTAATCACTCTTCTGAGTTGTGCTGCATAGTAGTAGTCTTTCAGATTAGGCAGAGCCATTCCACTTCTTTGGACAGCTGCAGTGTTGAATATTTTATTCTCGGCTTTCTACCGTTCCAAAAAAATCTGGAAAAAAATCTTATCCCAAAATTTTAATCATTCTGGTGGTACTTTAACTGGGAGTTACTGAAACAGGTATTGTAACCGAGGGAGGATGTTCATTTTTATTGTTGAGATCCTTGAAGGAAGATCTAGTGTAAGTTTTGACCACCTATTTAAGTCCTGTCTAATATGGTGGTTAATTCTCTCATAAATTATTCTTAAAAAGGATTTCTAGTTGTTTAATTACCATTAACCAAGATATCTTATACTTTTTAGATATATTTAGATTTTATCTTAAACTTAGTCCTAATTTCTTCAGATGGAGTTTAATTAAATGATTGTATCAGAGTTATGGTCACATTGATTTTATACCCTGAATGTTCAGCTTATGTACTTATTATATTTGATTAAGGAGATGAAGCTTTCATTTGGGTTCTCCAAGTATAGTATGATATCATCCAAAAATAAGCTAACAACATATTCTCTTCCCATAATACTAATTCCTCTCACCCCTTCATTCTTGCATATGGCCTGTCCTAAGGGCTCAATGTATAGCACAAAGAGAAGGGGTGAGAGGCAGCACCCTTGACATGTACCCTTCTCTAGCTTTATTTGTTTTGTTAGATTACCATTGATTTTTACTCGGACTGGGTTTTTAATTAATATATTAAATGCTTTTTATTGAATCTGCATAGAAGCCAATTTGTTCAAGAAAATCATACAGAAAACTACAATTTACACTGTAGAGCCTTTTCAGTATCCAGGCTTACTAGTTAGGCACTGATTGTGAGTCGTGATTTGTTTTGTATTGAGTTGAATAAGTGGAGGGTTCTCCTGATGCTATCTTGAGTTTTACATCCTGAAATGAAGCCAGTTTGATCATCTATCAAATATGCTGTAATTCTTTCATATCGTCTTTTTATTCTGTTTTAATGACTTTGATTTTTTTTAAGAAATTGGTTATTACAGGTAGTTTGATATGTAAATTCCATGTCCTTTAACCTATTTGCGGAATTGAGATAAAATATTATTCTTAGTTGTTTTTGTTTCGCAGTTACAGCTATTAATTTTCCTACAGCCTTAAAGGCATCCCAGTCAACCGTTTGTCTCATTCCTTCTGTGTCATTTTCCCCTATATATTGCTTTATTTCTGTTTTAATTTGCTTTTTTATCTTTTTTATTCAAAATAACATTTAATTTCCAAGTTGTGTTTTTTCTTCTACTATTTAAATTTAACAGTATTTTTAATAAGTATTGTTACTCCTCTTTTACAGGTTTTCCTTTATGAACTGTAATATGTGTTTCCATAACCAAATTGTCACGCTCCTCTTGTGTCCTGTAAATATATAATACTAACATTCATCTTCCTCATTTTTAATATCACCTGACTACCCTTAATTGGATTATTCATCCCATTGACAATCATTGACATATTATTCATCTGAGTAGTGTAAATATTTGTTCTCTACCGCAACCAGCAATAACTCTAGGAACATTAAACAACATAATATAAAACTTATAATAGTCTTATTAGGAACTTGTCTCCCACAACATCTTGGGGGATATACCCCTTTCAATCTAGGGGCCCGTATGAAATCCAGTTTCTTTCTACATCCACCGTTCAAAACATAACATAGAAAACAGTCAGAAATATTAACCTTATTTTCCTCACGTTTCTCGTCTGCTTTCCTCTAATATGCCTGCTACTTTCTTGATTTCTGAAGAAAGTTTGTTCACCTCAATCTATGGTCCACTTCTTGCCACACCGATGCTCTCAGCAGCCACTCCTTCCAGCTCTGCAGCGCCTCCGCTCCTCACAGGCACCTCCACCTGTATTCCTATCCTCCTCAGCTTCTCCACTGCTGCCTGTGCGCTCCCGTATGTCCTAGCGCCCTTTTCCCAGTGAATCCTGATTTAAGTCAGAGGAGTCTGGAAACTGATAACTCTCTCTTTCAGGGCTTTTTTGACGTTTGTTAATTATTTCTCTCCCTGAAGCACATCCGCAGCATAGTCATGGTCGAAAAACTGTTTATCCTGTTAGGTTACTTTTATGCTCCATGCCTCTTTAAACCCCATGTGCTTGGTTGTTGAAAGCAAAAAATTGACCACCACAGACTGCGGGGGTTTGTCCCCTCCTGGCTTGGATGGTAAAGCTCTCTGCACTGCCCTCAGGCTCAGACATATCCGTTTCATATTTTTTAGTCAGATCAACTTGTTTTAAAAAACCTTTGGTATCCCTATGTCTTCTTGATATTTTCCCACCTTTAATTTCAAATCTGCAGTATTTCATGATGAGTAAATATAAGAATTTGGGCTTTTTATCGAGTTTTGATCGGAAGCTGTTCGCCTATGCTACCATCATATCAGCGGCCCAACCGGAGGTCCCCCTGGGGTGGTTTTTGTGGTAGTACAATTTTTAGAAATCCCATTATTTTCAAAGGTTTAGGTGTGTCTGTTAGGTGCGTACCAGTGTTGCCCTTTTGCCGTAATCAATCCATCGCTGGGTAGCAAAGTTGGTCGACTCAGCACAGTTGAATCCATGGTTGAAACCAGCATGATAGCCAAAGGGGAACGTGACAATGAACTGTCCAGCTTCCTGGGTGACCTGAAGAGAAAGACAACACAGGATTAAAGAGCTGGTGGGTGGGTTGAAATTAAATTTTGGCAAACATCCATATAAAGGGTCAGATGAAGAAATATTGATTATTCTTTAGAACAGAAGAAGAAAGAACACAAACGACATCAGTGCAGCATGTGGACAGTCTACAGAAGGCATCATCCTGGAAAGGCAGACACCAATGACAATGTGACATAACTGCATTAACCATTCAGTTTTTACACAAAGGCCCTCAATGTTCAGAGGCTCAAAGGTGATTGGACAAATTAACAAAATTTCACAAATATGGATTGTTTTTAATTCCTGGATAAAAATCATTTGACACCAAAGTCTGCCTTAAGTGTGGAACCTACAGATATCACCAAATGTTGAGTGTCTTCCTGTGAAATAATTGCTGTTAGTGCAACTGCTTCTTTACGGATTTTTGTACCGTCAGTTTTGTCTTCAGTAACTGAAAATAAAACTATGTTGTGTTTGGTTCAGGTGACTTGTCAGGGTCCCATTTTTGTGCCTCGAAAAGATCTTGGGTAGTTTTTGCAGTTGTTAGGGTCATTATTCATCTGCATCGAGAAGCACCATTGTTACGGCTAAACAAGCTGAGTCGGGGCATACGCGTCACACTGAAATAGTCTGATGCAATCATCCACTCTAACTGCAATTTAGGATATAAAACATGAATAATTTTTAAAAAGAAAATAAGTAAGAAATAAAATGGACATTACTGTAGACCAAGATAACAGAGTTCAGGCTTAGACACAGTATGATAACCACATGAATCTACAACTAGTTAGCCTCCCAACTGATCTAAGTACGTTTCTACAAAGAGATAAAGCAGGCCAAATCAAATGTAAGGGCAAAGCCAAATAAACAGACGAAACATCAAAGAATCAAACATTGTAAACTAAATTATCGACAAACACAAATAATAGTAACAATAACCGTAACCATAAATCAGGTAATAAAACCATGAGAAAAATAATAAAACTACCTTTACCTATTACATACCCCTGGCTTAATTGTTCCATTGATGAGAAACGATTACAAGTGATGCACTCAAATACCTTAAAGCAAGTTTAACATTTTTCTCCTCTATGCTTAGTTTATGCACGCACCACTGCCAGCATTTCAATGTTTATTTATCAACATCATTGATGAAGGCTGATTCACTGATGAATTAGGTTTAAATTTTGCAAAGCGAATCAATGTTGATATTACGTTGTCAACATAACAAAATAAATATGCTTTAGTTTTCAAATTGTTATCGAATCATTAGAAAATGCTGTAAAAATTATGTATGATCATTTCAAAAAGTGAGGACATTATGTGATGAGTACAGATTGGTTAAAATTTGATAATGCATTTATGGTAATTTTGTAACATTTTTGCATCCATGATGTTTGATTGTTGGTTAACTGTTGAAACACCAACTGTCATTATTTTAAGCACAAGCTCTTTGCAACAATGTTTTAACCAGAAAATTCCTTGCGTGAAATTTTTAATGTGTGCCCTGATGTCTGGCTGGGGTCTTTTGGCCCAATCCCTGACCTGTAATCAATTCCCGTTTGCTTTGGTTATTAACATGACTTAATTGCTGTTAATTTGAGTTAGCACACATTTTCTTCAGATAGCTTCCAGTAGCTTTATATAGCTCCCATTATCTTCAGTAAGATACCAATAGCTTCAGTTACCTCCCACTATCTTCAAATTCCTGACGCTATCTTCAACTAGCTGCTTGTTAGCTTGAGTTCGCTTCTGTTGATCAGTTAGCTGTCCTTAATTTTAATTAGGTCAAAAATGTATTTTCATTCTTTAGGTCAATTAATTTCGCTGCCTTTAGGTTCAGTTAGCTATTATAAATTACCTGCCATTAGCTTTACTTAGCTCACATTATTAGCTTCTGTTATCTTCCATTACATTCAATTAGCTGATGTTTAAGTCAGTCACCTACTGTTCGCTTGACTTTAAAGCTGTTAGCTTGAGTTAGCTATTCAAATTCCTCCCAATGGCTTCACTTAGCTGGCATTACCATTTTATTTGTTAGTGTGCTGATTTCCTATTCATTGTTACACTCTCAGCAAGGCTGAAGTTTTTGTGACCATATTGTCTATTGGAACATATCACAATTTTTTTTTGCGATTTTCTCGGAGTCCACGCAGTAATGTACGGAAGTCATATCACACCATTCCAAATCATTCTGCACAAGCGCTGTGAATCTGGTGTCCGTGCGACAAACAGTGTGGGAGTAGATAAGTGGTGACATTTCTGACAATAAAAATGATAGTATTCAGAAGAATAAGCACAACGGATTGTAAATGTGTTTATGATGCATTTCATGCATCAGGGCGCACATAAAAAGTTTGGTATCAATAAACTATTATTTCAACGTTAAATGTTGGTCATGTGCTGTCTAGGACATTTATGAAATATTTAAAAATGTAACCGCGTCGATTTGTGGCTTAATCACATAAAAGTCTATTTTTCGAGTCAAATATTTCATCATTAAATTTTTCTTACAAATTAAAATATAGTCTTGTCTTGCTTCGTCTCATGAACCCATTATTGTGTATCATCTCATTTCGTAAGCATAATATATCGTCACACCCCTAGTCAGTTTACTTCACAAGGTAAATATGTTTTACATCCTTTCTATTGTGAGTTTTGCTTGCTAATGTAATCTGCAGTCGAGGGTTTTTATTAGAAGACAGTTTAATATTATTAAGCAATAATAGCTTAGGAGGGACAGCTAAATGTAGCAGTTTACTTACAAAACCACTATGCTGTACATGTTGTGCAACAATTTTCTATGTAGCTAAAATATTTCTTATTTACATATTTACATGTACATTTGTTTTTCTATGAGAAAAGATGAAAAATCAATACTATCGAATTGCATAATTATAGAATCACAACCCAAGTATCGGGCGGTGCAGTGGTTAGCACTGTCGCCTCACAGCAAGAAGGTCCTGGGTTCGATTCTGGGTCAGGACGTTTCTGTGTGGAGTTTGCATGTTCTCCCTGCGTCTGCGTGGGTTTTCTCCGGGTACTCCGGCTTCCTCCCACATTCCAAAAACATGCAAATCTGGGGGTAGGTTAATTGGTCACTCTAAATTGCCCATAGGTGTGAATGTGAGTGTGGATGGTTGTTTGTCTCTATATGTCAGCCCTGCGATGAACTGGCGACTCATCCAGGATGTACCCCGCCTTCGCCCCAAGATGCTGAGATAGGCTCCAGCCCCCCCCCGCGACCCCTAACGGGATAAGCGGTAGAAAATGAATGAATGAATGAACCCAAGTATCATGATACAGTTGAATCAGAAAAAAAGCATATTGTCCCTGCCTGACTGAGAAGTAACCCTTTAATGAGTAATTTTCTCTTCTAAAACTTTAATGTTAAAATCTACTGCACAGAAATGATACTTTTGATCCAGTGTCACAAGGTCAGCACATAACAAGTAAACATTTACCTTTTCAAATGGTATGCCAAATTTTTTCAGGATTGAGGGTGAAATTAAAGTCATCTTGTGGCGTAGGAAGGATTCACAGCTCTGAGCATTCCCTGGAAAGAAACCTGAAAACACAGTAAACCATCAACAGCATCACTGAAAGCAGTTTTGACTTTTCAATTATATCATTGAGCTAGACAAGCTGAGGCAACCAGTGTGTGAGTACAAAGTGTAAATAAAAGGAAATTTGAGAAAAATGTGAGGAGTGCCTGACAAAACACATTAAAAAACTCCTTTGGAGCAGAACTGATCATACCCTTTGCAAGTCGTTCCAGTCTTTTCCCATGCTCAGGAGGGACAACATACCTGTAGAACAAAAGAATCAAAATATTAAAGACAATAAGGGCTGTGATGTCAGCTGGAGATTAAAGCTTACATCTCTGGCAGATTGTAAATAACTTATTAGGATTTTGATAAGAATTTTGATGTCTCTGAACACGCCAGTTACAGGTCTCCAACAGAGTTGCAAAATGTCATGTTTCTATTGATATGTTACGTATATATTATTCAATCAAACCTTATTTATATGGCGTTTAGTGATGATGGCATTGCTGAAAAGCCACTGAATAAAAATAAATGAGACTGATTATAACATGGCTTTTGGATGATAATGTTTGGAAAAAGATTACTGTTGATGTTTGTTGTGCTTTGAGCACCACAAGACAATTGCAATCTAGCTCCAGGAGGTGGCAGTCAATATTTCCAAAACTGAATATTCACATCAGAACTTTCTAAATAAACAACAGTACAAGTACAAACAATAATTTTGATTTAAGGCTAATTTGTCACTTTAGTAATGGCAAAAGGAATATTTATCTTATTAGTTCATTAAATGAGTATATGATTTGTAAAGTATAACAGGCAGGGTTTCCAATTTTACTGTACTGATTATTTTTTTTACTTTTAAGTTATTAAAGATGTTGCCAATATATGCACAGCA
>KV751359.1:2974281-2996515 GCA_001698575.1 Mola mola
TCCCCAAAGTGCAGGTAGTTGATGCTGTACAAATCCATGTCTTCTGTGTGCCACGCAAAGGCACTCTTCCACATGCCAAAATAAAGGTATGGGGTGTTGACGCCCTTAATCTTGATCCCACTCTCATTCTCCACCACGTCCAGAATGGTGTTAAGGTGGCCAATATTCCACTCAGTCACATCCTATAAATGGTAGAATGGATTCAGCAGAGGCTATAAATCAGAGTACTGCTGATATAAAAGTGCAATATGTGATACCTTAAGAGGCAGGAATAATAGCAGGTGACTGAATGTGAGCATAAAATTAAAGGTCTATTTTAACACAATTAAGGGATAGAAGTTCCACTTGGTTGGCACTATCGAAGCTATTACCACTCACTGGATCATACAGTGTATCACTGACATCAGCCCCATAAAGCGGTGGATTGAAGGTGAGGTTCTTCCAAAACTTCCTCTCGAGCTCATCAAAATCCACAAATCGGGGACTGCAGAACCTACAGCAAAAAAGTTTAAAATATTCAGAAAAAAATTGTTTTTGAATTGCAAGGAATTAGCTTGTTTTGGTAAAGGTTTATGGTGAGGTGCCTTTTATTCTTATAATAATTGTGTGACAAATGTTTAAACTCCCCCTCAAGGGATTGATTAAACTCTTTGAAACTAACTTCTGTTCATAAAATTACATTTTTAGATTTGGGGGTTTTTCTAAGAGGAAAATTCCTAAGGGGACTTAAAATGGCTTGGAGGGAATTACATATCTTTTCCTCATGTACTGTCGGTTATAAGGCTCTTTGAATATACTAAACTAAGTTCATCCCGTCTCTGCTCACCGCCATAAACCTCACCTGCAGCTGCAGCCTTCAAAGTTCACTGACCCCTTCACTGTCCAACTTTTAAATTACTATTACTACTATTATCTACTATACACTGCACACCTCTACATACCATGTAAACTCTGAACCATGCACATGAACACTTTTGTAACAGGGGAAACTGGTGATGAAGATGGTGAAGCAGTGAACTGAAACAACAGTGTCTACTGATGCTTCGCACAAGCTTATTTCAATTTAATACAACTGTTGATAAGCGTATGCACTACACTATCAGAAACTTTCAAACCAGTAGTATAACTGTGCACTTGGCTTGTGTGCCATAATTATTCGAAAAGGACTTTTTAGGTTGAAAAGGGTCGGTCAGTATTTCGACTGACAATTTCTCTCATTTTACCTCTTTGCGTAATAGATTTGAGAAAAAAAAATAATCAAGATGTGATTGAAGCGTAGATTTTATAGTTTCAGAATTACAGCCATTATTAAAAGTCCACATTTTTTATAGGGTCAAAAGTAATTGACAAGTAAAATAGTAAGTAAATTAATTGGACAAAATAACATATGAAAAAGGGATTTATTTATTTTTTTTAATTTGAGGACTATTCTCTGCACTCTGATTGCCTGTGTTAAACACATGGATATCACCAAATGCTGAGTTGTCTCTACTAAAATGCTTTATCGGGCTTTTACTGCATTCAGTTGCTGATTTTTTTTTAGGTCTCCTGCCGTCAGTTTGAGAATTTTCACTGAAAAACTGCTGTCTTAATTGAGATTATGTGATTGACTTTTCCACTGAGAAATATCCCATTTCTGTGCCATGAGTAGATCTGCTGCAGTATGTTTTGGGTCAATATCCATCTGGACTGTGAAGTGCTATTCCATCGGTGTTGCAACATTTGGCTCAATATGAGTAGAAAGTATTGCCCTATATACCTCATAATATCAATAACACCAGTAATCCAGTTCCTCTGGCAGCCATACATGCCTTTGACATAGCACTGGCTCCACTATGTTTGACTGATACATTTATTGGTCTGCCATTCTGCAGATCATGAGCTGTTCCTTTCCTAAAGACTTTTCTCTTTGTATCATTCTGGTACAAATTCATAGCGAATTCAGCTGTCCAAAGAATTTCAGAATTGGGCAGGTTATTAACATCTACCATTTGTAGGTTTTTAACAAATTTTTTTGTTGTTTTTTTTTTAAAGTAAATCCAACTCTGTCCTTGCTATTCTTGAGTTTTACCAGTGATGGACCCCCTGTTGTAAATTCACTATTTAAATTTAAAAAGGCATTTCTTGATTGTAGAATGTGATAATTACATCTACATTACATTACATCTACCTCCTCAAAAGAGTTCTTGACTTGGCTCGTGTTTTGAAAACATTTTTGTTCATCAACAAAATAATGATGTGATTATCATCTTTAGTTTTCCTCATTCTTCCAGGTCATGTGGTGTAGCTACACTCTACACTACAAGACTTCATACTGCATAAGCAAAAGAAATCTTAAATCAGAACTATTTAAGTCTTAAAAACACTGACTGACCAAATATTTATCCCCCCTTGAGAGCAGAGGGGAGGACTAGACTGTATGAAAAGTAAGTGATGAAATTATCATCACCCTGTGCAGAAATTCAAGCAAAAAATCAAATGTAATAGAAGAATTATAGAACAGAATTGGCCATGAACATTACGCACGTACATTAAGTTTCCATATAGTTTGAGTAAAGTTTAGTGGGGGAGCTGTGGCTCAGTTTGTAGAGCGGTCGTCCAGTGATCATTAGGATCCTGTTCCAATCCCAGACCTTGCACAAACCCCAAATGGCTGCGCCATCGGTTTATGAGTGTGTGCATGGTAAATGTTCCTGATGAGCAGGTGGCACACTGCGAGGTAAATACTGCCACCAGTATATGAAGCGTGTGAATGCAAAACCTGTACTGTAAAAGTGTCTTGAGTGGTCCAAATGACTAGAACAGCAGTGTATAAATACAGGACATTTACCATTTTAGTCAAAAGCGCTCCAGTGAACTCAATTTGCTGTAAGGCACACAGTACACTAGAGACAGCAAGTATGCTGCCATACAAACTGAATTCTCAAGTCACCAAACCAATACCTTTGCATTACTTGCATGTATGGACTGTGTTAAGTCTGGACACAAAGACAGAAACAGCTCCCATTTAGTTCATACACTCTGTATCCTCATTATGAGTCCAACCATTATGTAGTTCAACTTCACAAGAACAAAACACTCTATGGTGATAAAGTGTATGTATAAGCTCATGGTGAAACTTCTACAACTGGAAGTAGGCCTGCAGCTGGATCTCTACTAATTTGCCAACAAACAGCAGACAGGCACTGACAATGCTACTACTAGCATTGCGCACCTAAGTGACTGAATACCTAGAGAACTGAAATGCCATATATATTTTGAAAACTAGCAATATGTTAACATGACTGGGTATAAAAAGAAAGTCTCCAAGAGAGGCTTATCAGACAACCAATTTCAATTTCTACACTTAACTTTGTGCCAATTAATTAAATACGGGTGTTTCAGTGTTTGTTGTGTCAATTGTTATATTCTGCTCAAACCTTCAGCCACTAGCTGGTGGGAGAAGAGCTCCAAGTTGACGTTTGGGAAATGCTTGTGCTTATCAATATATCTAAAGCACAAAGCCGTTGACATATGAGAACTGGATATGCCTACTATCGAGTGTTGTAATTTACTGTACTGCTGACTGCTGACCTCAAACAGAAGTGTACCTCAAAATCTTTTGAGATAATTTTTGATGTGGTGGCAAAGATTTTGCCAGCAACTTAAATATTGCCATCTCTTTTTTTTTTGATAATTTCCTATGAAAACTGACTTGTCCATGTTGGAGGTCTTGCGGAACTCGTTGACGGTCATTGGCTTTTTTTGTATGTTGTACTGTGTAAACAGCCCTGACTGGCCGGTCACCACTTGCTGAATGGGAGCAGGAATCATAAGGTCATCAATATCATCATATGTCCGTCTAGGTTTCCAGCCTTTAGGTGGAATAACCTGCAAGAGAAGAAACAGTATAAAAATAGAAAAACTCAGCAGGCACTCAGAGTGGCGAGACAGATGAATCTATTGGAATGTAATTAGTGGTACAAAAATATACAACATCCTAAAAACATCAAGACAACACATACCACTCAGTAATTATTTGTCATTGTGTCAACGTTGCTATTGTCAGGGAGTCACGTGAGGGAGACCTGGGGAATGCACCTTGGATATAATCCTGTCACTCGCTGACGATTATTAAGAACTAATCTACATACTCTCTGGTACTTAAGCGGTTGCCACAGATAGTTGGCGCTTTCACCCTGCCCAAAGTTAAGCAGAGTTATACAGGTATGAGCCATTCAAATAATTCAGGGAAGGCGAAGTGTGCTAATCTGCTTGAAGACCACGGCTATCATGGAAGCTGACCCTGCTAAACCCGCTAGCCCGGAGGCAAGTCAGAGAAATAACATGGAAGATATATTCGCAGAAATTACAAAGATGAGCATAACTTTGAATAAGGTGGCGAGTGACGTGTCGGTAAAAAAGTAAGACATGAAAGAGCTAAAGAACACAGTGAGTGCTTTGCAAATCTGGCTGGAAGAGGCCGAAAGTCGTATTGCTAATGTGGAGGATACCACTGCTAGCATGTTTAATGAAAACAAGGCTTTGAAACAGTAAGTGGATGACCATGAAAACTGAGGAAGACAGAAAAACATTAGGCTGACCAAACTGAAAGAAGGAGAGTAGGCTGGGAGTGCAATGAATGAATATATCACGAAGATACTGCGTGATGAACTGGCGCTACATGGGGATGAGTATGAGAATGAAAGGAGCTACAGAAGTGGCGGGCCATGGTCCAAAGACAACCAACGCCCTGGATGATTACTGGTGAAGTTTCTACGCTATACAGCACAGCAGAAAGTTATGGTAGCTGCGAAGAAAAAGAGAGGAATACAGTGGGAAGACTGCACTCTTTCTATTTATGAGTACATGACCAAAGGGCGTTCCTACCTGCAGAGGCGGTAGGAACGAAAACTCTATGGGAGCACCAGGTGACACACACTTAGCACACCCGGCTAACTTGAGGTTCACATGGAAGAATAAAAGATGGAGCTTCACTGATTCAAAGAAGGCTGAGGACCTTGTTCAGAAAAATGTTCAAACCATGGAGAACGACTGACTGTGTGGTGGTAATAGAAAAGAGAGTGGAGCTTTATTTTGAAAGGTACAGCAGGGACGGGGACTCTCAAGTGCTGCTGTAACTGGACAGCTGCTGAGGTGACAGGAGTTACTCTTTACAGGACTTAAAGAACCGCAATCAATATCAAGCCAGAAGGCTCACTACACTGTTATGTTTATTTTGAAGGCAGATTTTTTGAGTTATTGTTATTTGGTGTTGGGAATTTTTCTTGTTTTGGGATACTGTTTGAGGTTTTGTTTTTATTTTTATTTTTATGATGACAAGAATAAGGCTTTAATGCAGTTATGGTAAAATAGTGGAAGGCAGCATTACAGATAAAGCTAGGAGGCAAGTGTATATATTCTTCAAAATCCATGAGTAGTGGATACATCAATATAGCATCATGGAAAATTAATGGCTGTAGTGCACCAGTTAAACGGAAAGAAGTACTCATTTATCTTAAATCTAAATGCACTGATGTTGCATACATTCAGGAAACACATTTAAGAAATGAAGATGACACACAAAAATTAAACGGGACTGGGTTGGGAATGTCTTTCATAATTCAATATCAAGCAAGAATTGCAGAGTTGTTATCCTTGTCAACAAAAAGCTTAATTTTGTTATACTAAACCAATTAAAAAAACGACGGACAGATCCTTGTTGTAGAAGCACTTATTACTGGAGTTAAACTGGTACTTTGTAACATATGTGCTCCAAACAAAGAAAACGCATCCTTTTTATATGAAGTCACCAAAATGCTGGGAAATAGGGATGGCAAAATTTTTGGGGGGAGATTTGTATCAAACATTAGATGATCATCTGGATTGGAGCAGAATCAGTATAGGTAAACACCCTAGAGACAGAGTATCAATACCTACTCTACAGGAGGAATTGGGTTTGATAGTTATGTGGAGACTCACAAAACTGAAGGAATGGGTAAAGTGGAAGGTAAAGTTGGGAGATGGAGACTGAATTAAAGTTTATTAAAAGATGAACAATTTACTGATAGTCGTGGCGAGGACAATAAAGCTACTGTTTGAGATGCACTGAAGGAATTTATCAGGGGAAATGTATAGCTTATAATTCATTGAAGAAAAAGGACAAGGAAAAAGTACAGTTATTGTAAAAAAAAAAAAAAATTCATAAACTGGAGAAAAATTTGGCTGTGCAATATAGTGAAGAAAATGTCAGGAAAATTTGCCAATTAAAATTTGAACTACATGAAATATATAATAAATAAGCAGAGTATTCATTATTTAGGCCCAAAGCAAATTTCTTTGAAACCGGTGAAAAAACTGGACGATTACTGGCAAGACAGCTGAAACAACCGGATTGTAATAAGATGATAAACTAAGCACAGTGGTGCAGTAGATTGCACTGTTGCCTTACAGCGAGAAGGTCCTGGGTTCGATTCCAGGGTCAGGGCCTTTTTTGTGCGGAGTTTGAATGTTCACCCTGTGTCTGCGTGGTTTCTCTCACAGTAACGTGGCTTCCTCCAAAAACATGCAAAAACTGGGGGTTAGGTTGATTGATCAATCTAAATTGCCCATAGGTGTAAATGTGAGTGTGGATGATAACCTTATGCCTATAAAAATTTTTCTTTCGGATTGAAAAAAACTTTGAATTCATATAGGCAAATTGCATCAGCCAAAAAAAGAGGGGGGGCTATCATTGCTGAACATAAAATATTATAGTATCTCTTTTGAAATATCCAACGTACAAGACACTGGAGTGGAACAAATACTGATCTGTGTGACTGGTGGAGGTCAAGCTGACCCCCTCCTCCGAAACCTGATTTTGCCTCCCTTTTGCAAAACGAAGATAAGCCACAATGCTGGAGGTTCCAACCCCACATACACTGCCCTATGAAAACACCTGCTTGACCTCTCTGTCTGAAACCCACTCTACAGACTGGTCTCCACTCTGTACGACTGTTGCTCCTTTCTTTCCAAAGGAATAAACTCTTTGGACTTCTCATCTCATCAGGTCTTTATTTCAGTCTCACCACAATAAATTTCTACAACACTTGCTGCGAACAACTTTAAATACTATCGCCCCTCAAGGAAGATTATAAAACAAAGGAAGTCAGCTCCTTGGTATAATCCTCACACCTGGAAACTGAAACAAAAAACACGTAGCCTTGAAAGGAAATAGCTCTCCCCCAAACTGCAAGAGTCACTCTTAGTCTAGTAAAGTAGCCTGAAAATATGAATGATGGCCCTCCGCAAGGCTAGTGCAGCCTGTCACTCAACATTGATAGAGGAAAAAGTTTTTTTTCAGTACTGTAGCCACGCTGACAGAGTCATAGCTCCTTTCAACTATGTATTTCTGTAAGCCTTAGTAGTAATGACTGTATGAACTTTATTCAATAATTAAATTGTACTTATTAGAGAAAAAAATTCAGAAACATCTGTTCTCAAATGGTACAGATTTATCTTTAAACATACGCACCTTTGAGTCAGCTGTAAGAACAGATATTTACCTAGACTGCTTTACTCAAATAGATCTTCAGCAGCTAACCTCACTTACTAGTTCATCTGGAAGAGCAACTTGTTTTTTTTGATCCAATGCCAACTAAATTGCTTAAAGAAATTATACCCTTAATCAGTTCTTCACTTTCTGCATGACAATAGTTTACTTGAAGTCTTCCAGTCAAGTTTTAAAATGCTTCACAGCACAAAAACAGCATTGGTCAAAATTACTACTGACCTTTTAAATGCATCGGACAAGGGACTTATATCTGTACTTGTTCTGTTAGACCTTAGTGTTGCATTTGACACCATTGATCATCAGATCCTTATGCAAAGACTGGACAATTTAATTGGCATTAAAGCAACTGCATTAAGTTGGTTTAAATCATATTCATCAATGATGAGTCATCCATGTATATCAGTTAGTTGTGCAGGTTCACAAGGATCAATGGACCTATTCTATTCATCTTATATATGCTTCCTTTGGAAAATATAATCAGAAACCATGCTACTAATTTTCATTGCTATACAGATGATACCCAGTTATGGTTATCCTTGAAGACAGATGAAAGACTATTGGATCTAATCTCTAGAAGGGTCACAAAAGTACAACATGTGCAAATTGCTCATAATGGAGGACTTCCTGTTTGATTTAGGTCATGGCCCCAAAAGACATTTTTGTTCATCAACGTCTATTCGGGGAGTGTACCAATTCTCGTACATGTCGGTGAATGACGCCAGAGGAGCTGCAGTTTAAGGGGTGTAGCAAATTAATTTTACGCCTATGTTGCGCAACCTTTCAAAATACTGAATTTTCTTGCCAGGACTCATGTGTATTTCATGAGTTTTTGTGCCACCAACGTTAAAGCTCCTAAAAATGTGATTCTTTTGGGAGAAGAAAAAAAAATTTCCTTCAATTTCAATAGGGCCTCGCACCTTTTTCGATTCTTGGGCCCTATTAAAGAGGCAAGCAGCGGTGAACGGGTCCACGCGCCCATTATCCCATGAGTCGACCCCGGACCACTTCGATGGAGATACTGTAAGTTATATCATTAAACTAAGCATTCTTTACACGTGTGATCTTACTGAAGGGACTTTTAAATACAATAGTACATGAAGCATTAAAACTTGAAATTTCCTGTTGCCATTTGGTAGCGCTATGCTGGCCACAGAATATTGTCATACAGACTCATTCAGGGCAGGATCCTTATCAAACAATCCCAAAGTTTGGTGAAAACTGGACCATGTGCAGAAAAGTTCTAACAATTTGGTGCTTCACGACAAAACATCAAAATTTTCCATGTCACCACAGCTCCAGCGTCCAACGAAAAGTCACTAATAGCACAACAATATATGTTGAAAGCCTCACAGTTTTGGGGACCAAAATCACTCTCTATTGGGCAAAACCTGTATTAGGAGTTTTCAGGTCATGAGCCAAAGAGGCTTTTTTGTAGAGCTTCACATGACACATCTCTACCACATTTCATACATGTAGGTGAAAGGTGCTGCAAGAGCTGTTCCATTGAATTTGGTTCTCAATCTGGACCAGGTTCGGTTCTTGGGTCTGAGAACCTTGTTGCTTTCTATAGAACCAGCCCATATTCACACTGGTCTAAGCTGAACTAAAGTTCCCAAGGTTGACATCACCATCGAAGGGCGTTACTTAATGCATAACGCATTTTTAGAAAAAAAAAAAAAAAAAAACAGATTACAACTTGGTCTGGTAATTTTGCGAACTCAGCCTTTGCCAAATCGTCTGCCAGCTCCGGATACATTAGCAAGTGCTGTCTCTTGAGTTTCTCTTGAAACTCAGGGATGCCCAAAAGGCAAACAAACATTTTGTTTCTTCTGCAGACCACTGAACATCCATCCATCCATCCATCCATTTTCTACCGCTTATTCCGTTAGGGGTCGCAGGGGGTCTGGAGCCTATCTCAATTAACCTAACCCCCAGTTTGCATGTTTTTGGACTGTGGGAAGAAGCCGGAGTACCCAGAAAAACACCCATGCAGATACAGGGAGAACATGCAAACTCCGCACAGAAACAACCTGACCCGGAATCGAACCCAGGACCTTCTTGCTGTGAGGCGACAGCGCTAACCACTGCACCACTGTGCCGCCCACTGAACAACTATCTTCAAAATAGATTTGGTCTTCGTCCTTCTCTGTTCGTCTTTAAGTTTTTGTTTAGTGGCACGCAAAACCAATGCTTGTTTATTTGTCTTTCCTGATAATACGATACGCCCACTGAAGAGATCACTGAAACATCACCACAGATGTCATGGTTCGCATCGAAGAACCAGCTATTTTTTGGTTCCTGTGCGAACCAACTTTTTCGGATCCCAGACCTAAAAAGTTCTTAGGGTGAATGCACTGGCTGGTTCAAAAGAAGGTGCGGGAACCAGAACTGGCACGGAGCCGTGTCATTGTGAAGTCGATATAACTTATTTTGGTAATCGTAATCCTGAAATGTTTTTGTAGGTTCTCAGTCATTCAGGTTTAGGTAGCCTTAAGTGCTTTAGTTGAAAGAACCTGCACTTGTTTTTGGTTTTGAAGACCTTTCACCTCTCCTCCCAAAGGCTTCACTGAAGTAGTCCAAATGGCCTCAAACCCAGTCAGATTAAAGACAAGACCTTGGTGATGGAAATTCATCAAAAGCTTTCTTTAAAAGGTACACCCACGGCGGTGCAATGACTGACAATATTTCAAAATGTCGATAAATAAATATTAAAAATCCATCGTACCAAGTCTAATCAGTGCCAAATTTCACACAATGGTTAAGACTTCATTCACTAACCCTTACCATTCCAATGGGCGTGGCAAAATAAATTCACACAAAAAAAGTCTCTTCAAACCATGGCCTATAATTCAACAAAAAAAACTGCCATTTAGAATCAAAGTTTTTTACTCTTGTTGCCATTTTCTGGCCTTATACTTCTACAAACTCCTCTTTGTTGGAATGACTTCAAATTTGGTTACAGATAAGACCTTGGAAATGGAAAGATATTAAAACTTTTGATGATGTTGCCATAGCAACAGATCAACTATTGGTGTTGTAGCATTTTTTCCATGTAAGAGAAAATTACATGTGAACCAACTTTGCATAGCCCAATCTAGCTGAAACTTCTCAAAATTAACAAGACTAAAAAGCTAAAGAATAGTAAGAGCAGTAACAGCCAATGGGTCACCTACTGGTAACAATATGTTCAATTTGTATATATTTTTTTTTTACATAGTTTCAAAAAATTCTAAAGTCTCAAGTATGTCCTAGGAAGCTGAATTTTTTGTGCACATTTTGTTGACACTTCATACACTGCAACCTATGGTCTATTCAGAAGTCCATCGCTCTTATATTTGTCAAAAATATAGACAATCGTCTGAAAATCATATGAAACACGGTATCTTCAAAAATCCTAAAATAAGAGCACAAAATCTAGAACACATTCTTCATACAAGAACTTCTTACCCCTCCAACCCCCACTGAAAACATAACACACACACAGACACACACTCACTATTTACAATAAATCTGCGTATTTAATTCTCCACCAGAACTCCCCCTTCCCTTACCGCCCCTACCACTACACTATTTATAGATACATATACTTGCTGTCTTTTCACATAAATCTCAATGTTTCATAAATATGTTTCCAAAGTTCTTTGAATTGCTTAACTTTATTATTCTCTTCAGGCAACGTCTTTTCAATCATCACATCTTATTCTTCCGCTTTCAGCTTTACCTAGCTTCTCTAGGAGTTTCAACAGCCAATCACGCTCCTCCATATTTCCCTGTCCTCTGCATCTTCTTCTCTCACACCAACCATCTGCATATCCTCTCTCACCACATCCATGAATCTCCTCTTTGCCTCCTGCCTAGTAGCTCCATCTTGAGCATATATGTCTATCAATATATCTGCTGTCCCTGCTTTGCACATGTCCAAACCATCTCAACGGGCCTCTCTAAGTTTGTCTCCAAAACGTCCAACCTGTGCAGTCCCTCTGATGTGCTCATTCCTAATCCTGTCCATCTTCCTCACTCCAAAAGCTAATCTCAACATCTTTAACTATGCCACCTCCAGTTCGGTCTCTTGTCTTTTGGTCAGTGCCATCATCTCCAAATCAAATAATATTGCTGGGTTCACTACACTCTTGAAAACTTTCCTTTCACTTTTGCTGCTACTCTTTTGTCACCGATCACTCCTGACACTTTTCTCCACCCACTCCACCCTGCCACACCTCTTTTCCACTTTCCTTGTTGCTCTGAACAGTTGAAACTAAGTGCTTAAAATCACTTTAACTTTTTCACCTACTCCCTGTAACCTCACTGTTCCACTTACCTCTCTTTCATTTACACGCATGTATTGTATTGTCTTGCTACGTCTTACTTTCATTCTTTTTTTCCCGGCACATACCGCCACCTGTCCAGGTTTTCTTTCACCTGCTCCCTGCTCTCACTACAGATCACAAGGTCATCTGCAAAAATCACCATCCACAGAGATTCCTGCCTGACCTCATCTGTTCGTCTGTCAATCACCATAGCAAACAAGAAGGGGCTCAGGGCAGATCTATGATGCAGTCCTACCTCCACCTTGAAGCCATCCATCACTCCTACAGTGCACCTCACCACTTTCATACTGCTCACATACATATCCTGCACCAGTCTGACAAACTTCTCTGCCACTCCAGACCCCGTAGGACCACAGTTCCACAATGAAGCTCTTTCTGACCTTCTCTATACTTCATCAGCATTCTCAAAGCAAACATGGCGACTGTAGTGCTCTTTCTTGGCATGAAACCACACTGCTGCTCGCAAATCACTTCTTCTCTTTACCTTGCTTCCACTTCTCTTTCCCACATCTCCATTGTGTGGCTCATCAGCTTTATCCCTCTGTACTTGCTACAACGCTCCACGTCACCCTTGTTCTTAAACATTGGCACCAGTACAATTTTCCACCATTCCTCAGGCATCTTCTCACTGTTCAAGATCATGTTGAACTGCTTCATCAAAAACTCCACTGCCCTCTCTCCTAGACACTTCCATACCTCTACCAGTATATCATCAGGACCACCTGCCTTTCCATTCTTCCTCCTCTTCAAAGCTTTTCTCAGTTTCCACCTATTCCACCTTTCTTTCGCTTTCATTTTTTTTATTCATCAGTTTCTCAAAGTACTCCTTTCATCATCTCAGCACACTCCTCACTTATTAGTACATTTCCATTCCTGTCCTTAATCACCGAACCTGCTGCACATCCTTGCCTCGCCAGACGATACAGATAATTTTCTCCTTCCTTAGTGTTCCACCTCATACAGCTCATCATATGCTTTCCTTTTAGCCTTTGCCACCTCCCTCTTCATCTTACGTTGCATTGCTGTCCTGTCGAATCTCTTCCGTTCTCTCGCTATCCCATATCTTCCTCGTCAACCTCTCCCTCTGAATACTCTCCTGTACTTCCTCATTCCACCGCCAAGTCTCCTTATCATCCATCCTGATTCCAGATGACACACCAAAAATCTCTACTTGTCTCACTGATCACTTTAGCTGTGGTTACCCAGTCATCTGGCAGTTCTTCACAATCCACCAGAGCCCATCTAAACCTTTCCCTGTAGTCCTTACAGCAGTCTTCCTTTTTCAGCTTCCACCATTCCTCTGCTCCACCTTTGCTCTCTTCTCTTCCTAACCACCATAGTCATCCAACACATTACCATCCGATACTGTCTGGCTAAACTGACTCTCTCCCGTCACTATCTTACAGTCTCCAATCTCTTTCAGATTGCTTCGTCTCCACAAAATGTAGTCCACCTGTGTGTTCTTGCCTCTGCTCTCATAGGTCACCCTCTGTTCTTCCTTCTTTTGGAAGTAGGTATTCACCACAGACATTTCCATTCTTTTTCAAAATCCACTACCATTATTCCCTCCAAGTTCCTTTCCTTAACACCAAATCTGCCCATCACCTCTGTTCCCTTCACCAACATGCCCATTGAAGTCTCCAATCACCACTCTCCACCTCCCTTGCTCCAGAATTTCTCGCTTCCATCTCACAGCCAACTAGCGGGGCATAACCAATGGCAACATTCATCATCATGCCTTCGATTTCCAGCTTTACACTCATAGCTGTCCGACACTTTGTCACCTCTGCGCCATTCTTTCGATACTCCTTCAGAATCATGCCTACTCAATTTCTCTTCATCCACACCATTATGATACATCGTGAACCCTGCTCCAGTGCTTTTAGCCTTGCTGCCCTTTCACCTGGTCTTTTGCACACACAAAACTACCTTTCTTCTCTGCATCATATCATCCAGCACTCCACCTTTGCCTGTCATCATACCAACATTTAGAGTTCCTACTCTCAATCGTTCACTCTTGGCTTTCCTCTTCTCTCTCTGTCTCCTAACGCATTTCCATCCTCTTGTTTTTCGACTAACAGTTGCCCAATTTCCACTGGTACCCTGTTTGTCAACAGCACCAGTGGCAGTTGTTCTTACCCCAGGCCTCGACCGATCCAGTATGAAATGCATTTTTGATTTGGCTCAGTTTTAACACCGGATGCCCTCCCTGACACAACCCTCACCGTTTATCCGGGCTTGGGACCAGCGCTAGAAATACTTCTTTTCTATCATCATATAATATCTCATAAATGTTTTCCAAGTATGTAAGGAGGGGGCCTCTGTTATTTCCCAGTGTTTCAAAATAATTTTTTGTAAACATGAAAGGAAAACAGGAAAAGGGCAGCACAGTGGTGCAGTGGTTAGCACTGTCCACTCACAGCAAGAAGATCCTGGGTTCGATTCTGAGTAAGGGCGTTTCTGTGTGGAGTTTGCATGTTCTCCCTGTGCCTGCGTGGGTTCTCTCCGGGTACTCCGGCTTCCTCCCACAGTCCAAAAACATGCATTATGGGGGTTAGGTTAATTGGTCACTCTAAATGTCTGTTTGTCTCTATATGTGATCCCTGCGATGAACTGGTGACTTCTCCAGGGTGACCCCTGCCTTCGCCCAAAGATGCTGAGATAGGGGGGGTCGGGGGGGCTGGAGCCTAACAGGATAAGCGGTAGAAAATGGATGGATGAAAGGAAAACAGAATCTTCCATCCTATGGGATTACGCATTTTTTCTACATCCTAAAAAACTAACCGCTCAGTTGAAAGCTGAATATTTGTGTTACAGGTTTGACATAGCAATTCTTGTATTTCATTCCACACATTATTATTTTTTTTACATAACCAAAAAGCGTGTATGAGGGAGTCACAAGATCCACACTTCACATAGAGATCAGAGGAATCTGGATAAAATTGACCAATTTTATCCCTTGTATAATATATCTGTGTCATCAATTTGTATTGTATCAACCATAGATTTTCATTTGAGCAATGCTGTTGGTGAGATAGAGGCATTTCTTCCATTTTGTGTTAGCTTTATGGAAATTGTCTTTTTAACATAGTTTCCTATACTGATTGTAGAGAGTAGTTTAAATCCTGAAGAAATATGTTGTAGACTCTCCCTCTTATTTTTTTTATGTTATCTAAAATATTTAGTTTAGAACTAGGCACTTGACAAGGTTGCCCATTATCTCCCTCTCCATTTGCCTTGGCAATCGAGACTTTGGCCCAGAATATCAGACAAACAAAGAATATACATTGAGATTATCTGCAGATTTTTTCAGGCTATATTTAACAAAATACTAATTTGTCTCTCCCAAATGTAATGGATACCATAGAAAAGTTCTCTAAAATATCAGGCTATAAAATGAATATTGATAAAAACAGTACTAAAGCAAATTAATAAAAACCTTTTGTAGTATATAAAAATAATCTAACCCCTTAACGCCGATCGTCGCAAAATCACATCATACCGCTTGCATTCAGACTGCAGCCGAGCTAGCAACAGTTTGAAACCAAAAACAAATAATTTTTTTTTAATGATAATTGTAAATAAATTCAGGCATCAAGGGGTAAATAATTTCCAATTGGAAAAAAAAAGATAATACCTAGGGTGTATTATGAGTTATAATTAAACATTGCTATATAAATGTAATTTTTTGTCCTTAATCTAAATGTCCCTTTATTTTTCGGACTGTATGCTAAATTCCTCCAAAAACAATTTTTCATACAAGTTAACTCTTTACTATCCTTTATCTGGTCTGATAAGATACATCAGTTGAGTAGATTTTTACTTGAGAATGAAAGAACAGAGGGAGGACTTGATTTTCAAAATTTAGAATTATATTATTATGCCTCACAAATGTTTTATATAGACAGAATAATCAATAATTCAGCTGAGGAGCCTTGGATAAATATTGCAAGCAACCAGCTAAAACCTCATTATTTACATCCTTGTTTACAAAACATAAAATAAAAGTTTCAAATTTCATCTTCATAAATAGTATACTGCAATCCTGGAATAAAACTAAAAGTATCTGAGGAATTAAACTCATTATTCCTAGGAATACACAGATCTGGAATGATCCAGCGATAATATTTCAAAACATGCAGGTCAACTCGGACACTTGGAATATAAGAGGAATTAAATGGTTGTCAGACATAATCAAGAATTGTATTACTCATAATTATGATTCACACTATGACTTGGGCCAAGATCCTTTTAAGGAGTTTGCCTTTACAGAAAGCAAAAATTGTATATTTCATCTACTTTCAACGTATCAACCAAATTTTCCCCACAGTATACCTAAGCCATTAGGGGAAAAATGTGGTGCTTTTCAAAATCCTATGAGCAATATTCGAATTTTTCGTACTAGGTATTCGAACTAGGTATTTTCCCTATCTACCTCAATACTCTCCCTCCCCCCACCTCCCAGTGATTGCAAGAAGGGATGACTGAGGGAAGGGGGTGTGTGTGTGTGCGTTGAAGATTATTAGCAAGTCATATTTATTGTTTTGTGTAACTGTATGAACCTTTTTCATGTAACAATGTTGATGATTTTAGGAACCACTAAACAGTTTTGAAAATTAGTTCAAACTTTTAGAGACAACTTCACTGAGTACCATTACTCCTTCTGCTTTATGAGGTTAAATGTGAGGAAAAGCAAAACCTGGATTAACACTAACATATAAATACCACTATTTAATACTATGCCACTATTCTACTGTATGTGGTTTACCAACTGCAATAACTACACTTCAGGTTAAAAAAAAAAAAAAGATATATTTTATACAATGAAAGGAGGCTTCAATTACATTGACTTGATTCGCTTTGAAATCAATCTTACAAGATGATGTCTTATGATAAGGATTGGAACTTTTCATCTACCTCCGTTGTCATGACGAATAGTCCGTCTCCATCAAGGGTGGGTGCGAGGGTCTGTTCAACATCACTTTCAGCTTTAATAATTATTTTCATTACTTCTATTAGTATTGTTATTATTATTATCAATGATCGTGGAAATAACTTTTTTTCAATCTTACGCTGCTCAAAAAAAATTAAAGGAACACTTTTTAATTAGAGTTTAGCATTAACTCATTTAAACTTCTGGGATATTGATCTGGTCCCTTAAGTAGCAGAGAGGGTTGTTGATCAGTTTCAGCTGATTTCATGTTCATGAAATTAACAACAGGTGCGCTAGAGGGGCAACAATGTGACAACCCCAAAACAAGAATGGTTTTACAGGTGGAAGCCCCTGACATTTTTTCTTATTGTCTATCACTAGTATTGCATTTGGCCAGGGTCAGTGTCACTACTGGTAGCATGAGGCAATACCTGGACCCTACAGAGGTTGCACATGCAGTCCAACTCCTCCAGGATTGCACATCAATACCTGCCATTGCCATAAGGCTTGCGGTGTCTCCCAGCACAGTCTCAAGAGCATGGAGGAGATTCCAAGAGACAGGCAGTTAATCGAGGAGAGCTGGAGAGGGCCATAGAAGATCCGTAACCCATCAGCATGGCCCGTATCTGTTCCTTTGGGCAAGGAGGAACAGGATGAACAATAACAGAGCCCTGAAAAAAAGGACCTCCAGCAGACCAATGGTGTGAACGTCTCTAACCAAACAATCAGAAACAGACTTCATGAGGGTGGCCTGACGGCCCGACGTCCTCTAGTGGGTCCTGAGCCCACTGCCTGGTACCATGGAGCTCGATTACAGTTTGCCATAGGACACCAGAATTGGCAGCTCCACCACTGTGGCCCTGTGCTTTTCACAGATCCCTGAACACATGCAACAGGCGTGAAAGGGTCTGCAGTAGACGTGGACAACGTTATGCTGCTTGATACCATCTTGGTGCTTGGTGGTGGGTCAGTGATGGTCTAGGGAGGCATATCCATGGAGGTATGGACAGACCTCTACAGGCACCCTGACTGCCATTAGGTATCGCAATGAAATCCTTGGACCCACTGTCAGACCCTACTCTGGTGCAGTGGGTCCTGGGTTCCTCCTGGTGCATGACAATACCCAGCCTCATCGAACGAGAGTATGCAGGCAGTTTCTGGAGGATGAAGGAATTGGCCCCCACGCTCGCCTGACCTAAATCCAATAGAACACATCTGGGACATTATGCGTGTCCATCTGACGCCGCCAGATCTGGGAGGAGATACCCCAGGACATCATCCTTTGTCTCATTAGAAGCATGCCCAAATGTTGTTAAGCATGCATACAAGCACGTGGGGGCCATACAAATTACTGAGTACCATTTTGAGCTGATAAAATAAAATTTCAGCAAAATGGGCTAGCTTGGGCATCATTTTTTCACTTTGACTTTAGGGGTGTCTCTGAATTGGGGCCCTCTGTAGGCTGATAATTTTCATTTCCATCAAATGATGTGGCATCCTTTTGTTCCCAACACATTACCCCAGACCTGGGCATTTTACAGCCCGCAGGCCACATCTGGCCCTTTGGGGGTCCCTGTTCGGCCCGTGGTATGTCAGTCATAAACATTAATGAACAAGTGTTTATTCTGTGCACGCATTACAACTGTGTTGCTTTTATTTTGAAAAGCCTGACGTTTTTATTATTCATGTATGCACGCACGTGCGTACGTACGTAACTGCATGTGTGAACAGAGACAGGTGATGCTGGCTAGCTACCCCTGGCGCCCTAAAAATGTTCACGTTAAAAAAAGAAAAGATGATTGTGAATGCCGCGTTTTCAACAAGACATGGACTGCTGAATATTTCTTTACAGAAGTCAAAGGTGAAGCCGTGTGCTTAGTTTGTGGAACACAAGTCGCTGTGTTCAAGGATTACAATCTGTTGCGCCACTACGTGACCAAACATGAGGAGACATTCAAAAACTTGTCTGATGAAGATCGCGCAAAAGAGTCAAGGGAGGCTTTGCTAGCCAAGCTGCAAACCCTACAAGGACTTTTTACAAAACTCTGCACACACAGAAATGCAGTTGTCAAGACAAGTTATGTCCTATCTCACAAAATCGCTAGAAAAAGTAAATGATGGAGAGTTTATTAAGGAGTGTTTGGTGGATTCTGCTGCGTTAATATGCCCAAAGAAAAAGGGAGCATTTGAGAACATTCCCTCTCCTGACACACTGTAACGAGGGAAATCTGGAGCTTCAGCTGAAGAACAGAGCGGTTAACTTTGACTATTTTTTCTGACTCTGGATGAGAGCTGCGATGCACGTGACACTAGCCAGCTACTCATCTTCTTATGTGGAATCACTGCAGAGTTCAAAATCACGGAGGAAGGGGACAACAACAGGGAGTGATTTCTTCACGGAGGTAAATGTATGATTGACCTGCAGTCTGACACATTTCTGGTGGAGCATTAAAGGTCAGTCCCATTGCTTGAGTTCTACTCTTCAAAGAGGAGAACTTTCCACACATGAGGTGGCATGTTTAGAAAATTTTAGTCCTCTTTGGATCTACCTACATATGCGAACAGAAATTCTCAGTGATAAAGTTGAACAAGTCCAGATACAGATCATCTGTCACTGATGATCACCTCTCAGCTGTCCTTCGCATAGCCACCTCAAATATTCAGACAGATTTCAGTGCACTTGTTCAAACCCAAGACAGACTGGATTTTTCTCACTGAACAAGTAAAATGAACAAAATACATCAAAAACACTTATTGCTTTTTGTATAAATTTGATCAGTTGCTTATCATTAACATACTGCAACACACCTTTTCATTATTGTGAAGATTGGCAAGTTAAAAATAAAATGAAACAGGGATGTAATGATTGTTTTCGTTTTAAACTATTTATTACTTTTATAGGATTATTTTCCTCTTTGACCTATACCACAATTCATAAATGTACATAAATATTTACAGAATATCCTTATACTTATGATTACCAGTAGCAGCTATTCAAAATATATACTTTACTGCTTTTTAAAATGGGAGAAAATAACTATTGAGCAGAATTAAGTTCAAGTTATCGTTGGTCCCGCCCTCCAACACAGTTCAGATTTTTCATGTGGCCCCTTGTAGAAATTAATTGCCAAACCCTGCATCACCCAGTCCATATCAGTATAGATATCCAGCATGGTTTTATTCCCCATTGAGATCCAATGTGCTTTCCAGTGACTATAACACTTATCCCTCATCTACCTGTAGTCTCAGAAGCCAGTCATTCTACATGCGGGGCATCTACGAAATATATTCAGAATAAATAAGTACTAAGATCATTTTTTTTTGTACTTGTATTTTTCACCTTCTGTTTTTATAATTTTTGTTTTGTTTTATTTTGTTTCGATCTTTTTTGCTTTATTTTTTATGCTGCCAAAACTTGTTTTATTGTCTGTATTTTTCTGTTTGAATGCTACTTTTCTCAATTTTGTCTGACAATTGTAAAGCAATTGAAAAAAAAAAAAAAAGATGTGCTAAAATCACGAAGGAATCTTACAATGAAAAACTAGGTTAAAGCCCTATACAGATATTTTGACCACAATAAACTGCGGGCAATGATGCAAGTGGCAGGCTTGACATTAAAAATTCTATTTGTGATCATTATTTCTCTAGTTAGGACAAAATTAGTAACAACTACATACTGATGAAGGCATTGGCAACTGTGGCAACTTGTGGCAAGTGTTCTATGGATGTACATGTAAAAAATACATTTTGACCACAAAATTGTGAATATAATTCAGATATTACAAAACAACGCTTGAAATTCAAAACAGATTTTAAGGTTAAAATAACTCCATCCTCTCCAACGCAGAAAAAGCCCCCTCAAGAGGGAGGCGGTAGACCACGGACTTTTTGCCGCCACTACCACTCCTGCTGCCATCTCGGACCAGCGCAACTCAACCCTGTGACTTGATCAGAACTATAACATCCAAATAATTTTCAAGGCAGGGTTATGCTTCTCCAAAAGAGTAAGGCTGAACACGCACCGCATCGGCTGTGCAGCCACACAGCTGTGACCCAGAGTTGATGTCACATAGATTATTATTATTTAACTCTCCAAAATCTTTAATTTGAATTTTCATCTCATTTAGCATCATTATATCATCACTAATTCAGAATGCCACAATTCCCGCTTTAACCAAAACTTTGTCACCTCTATGTCACACATGAAAATTTAATAGTAATTTTAGTCTGTTAATACATAGCTGTAATTACCTTAACTACCTCATATCATTAATAATTCTTAGGAAGTTTTTGAGGGACTTCTTTTACAAAAGAGATCCTTGAGTGTTCAAGAATTCATTGACTTCAGATAACTGAGCTTGATTTTCTAGTTTGGGGTATGGCATGTAGTGACCCAAGTATATAAACTTATGAAATAAGTAAAATACTAATCAAATTATGTACATTTCTGCTACATCGATGACCGTTACATTAGCAGTTAATTTTGGTTAGCAGCAAATAAGGTGAGATTCAGTGCCCAATAATAATGTGTTGTGTCTCATTAATTAAGAACCTGGCTACATTTGCTAACTACACCTGCCTAAAGAACCAATCTGATGAAAATCATATTTCTATGCCTCATCGCCACCAAGTCAGGTCTGGAGGCATATTTTTTTTCAGGTTGTCCAGTCCTTCCAGTCTTATGACCATCTGTCCATCCATTCATTCTTGTGAACATGATATCTCAAGAACGCTATGAGGGATTTTCTTCAGCCTGCACAAATGTCCACTCTGACGCAAGGATGAACTGATTAGATTTTGGGAGGTCATAAGTCAAAGGTAAAGGTCACTGGTATAAACATCAACCTGGTCTCTACCTTCCCAAACAGGCTTTTGTGTTATACATTCAGTCAAACTTTTCGCTAATAAGCACCTACTACTTATTAGGGGTGAGCATTTTAAGTAATTTTAATATACTTTATGAACAAATGTCCTGTAAATGTCCTGTATTTATATAGCGCTCTTCTAGTCATCTAGCCCCTCCTGGAACCGCCACCTTACCGTGGTGGAGGGGTTTGGGTGCCCTAATGATCCTAGGAGCTATGTTGTCGGGGGCTGTTTGCCCCTGGTAGGGTCACCCAAGGCAAATTGGTCTTAGGTGAGGGGCCAGACTAAGTGCGGTTCAAAGACTTCTATGATGGTGAATAATAACAAGGACTTGTGTACCCTGCCCGGAGGGATACCGGGACCCCACCCTGGAGCCAGGCCTGGGGAAGGGGTCCGTAGGCGAGCGCCTGGTGGCCGGGCCTTTTTCCATGGGGTCCGGTCGGGCTCAGCCCGAAAAGGAAACATGGGTCCGTCCTCATGTGGGCCCACCACTCACAGGAGGAACCATAGAGGTCCGGTGCTATGTGGATCGGGTGGCAGTCAAAGGCAGGGGCCTTGACGGTCCGATCCCCGGTT
>KV751359.1:2999505-3062097 GCA_001698575.1 Mola mola
AGGAGCGTCTGGATGTCCCTGCTCAGGCTGTTACCCCCGCGACCCGGACCCGGATAAGCGGCAGAAAACGAAACGAAACGATCACTTTTCGTGTGGGGAAACTGCCGCAAAAGACGGCATGATCGATTTGTTGTTTTGGTAGCATGACCGCACCAGTAACACTAGCGCAGATAACAGCAGACAAACTCAGCTAACTATTTGTGTGCTATGTGTATGGCTAACATAAGTTTGCATTTTCATGCTCTCGTGTGATCTTTGGGATGGTACCTTTTCAGGTGATTTGTTGTGCTTCCTGTCCTGCTTGGCACAAACCACGAACATATTTTACAGACCGGTTTAATCTGTTCTTAATCACTTTTCAGATAGTAAATCACTTCCACAGAAATTATTTTTCAAATCAATAATGTCCTCAGCTTGGGATAACACGAGTTTGCTTTTATGTTTACCATAATGTTATTGGCCACAGCTCCACTTGCACTGATTACTTCTTTAATATCCAAATTTCTTACCCTACAACTTATAACTTGCAAAGAAACTACGCTCGCAACAGGAAGTGGGCATATACTACATGCAAGCCAAATCCAGCAGACTCCAATTAGCTGTAGTCGTGCTTGCTTCTAGCATGTTATTTCGAGTAGATATATTTTCAAAGCTCACCATCCTTTTCTTCAAAAATTTAAACAGAATCCATTCTCAAGATCATCTTATTGACCAGCCCTTGGTATTCGTATCAGTTATCAGGCAAACTGTTAAAATAAATATTGGTATTGGCCCTGAATTTTCATGTCAGTGTATCCTTAGTAGCTACGGGACAAAGAAGGGTCTTGATGTATTTTTTGTATATGTGGTTAAACCCCAATTTGTATGAAATAAAATGAAACAACACTAGTCATTGTTGAGCTGTTAATTATGGAGAAAACATATGGACCAATGCCAACAATAACAGATGAGAGCAGGGGCATGGGTATGATATCAAGGGGGTTTGAGAAAATTTTCATGGTGTTGACTAGATTTGTGAGATCTTGTTATGTGATTGGGGAAAACTTCGCTGATGAAGATGATTAGCTGGGAGGGGCGAGGAATTTGTGGGAAGAGGAGTGAATAATGCTGGTTCAGATTGTGTTTATTTTTTCAACAAAATACTAGGAAATTTGTTGCACTCATTATCAGAGGAGAAAGTGACAGCAAGTGGTGTAAGAGAAACAATATTATTGATGGTAAACAAAATCTGGAGATTATATTGACTATTTAAACCATGGTCAGGAAAAAAAACAGTAGTATCTTTATGTTGACAGTAATAATGGCTCACAACACACAAAAAAGCCAACCCTACTTACTTTTGCTATTCCAGCTTTGTGTGCTCCTAGTGATTCCATATAGGCAATGTAGTGGCTGAAATCCTGGAATTCGTCTTTGGAAGGACTGAATGTCATAATCCTGTAGCCCTTTTTTTGGACTGCTTTGTCCGTGGTCATCTTTGGATTGCTCTTTTGATCCAAACTCTGATTAGTGGAGAACAAGAACATGATCGTGTATGTTAAAAGTGAGACAATTATATGCTGATAATCTTAAGTGCTTTAATTGAAGGCATCTGGACTTCTTTTTGGTTTTTAAGACATTTCACCTCTCTCTGAAAGGCTTCTTCTGTTCCAAATGCCTTCAATTAAAGCAAAGACTAATTCAACCTGGATGACTGAGAACCTACACAAACATATTTTGATAACGTATAGCTCGCTTTAAAGCAGTTCCTTAAACTGTTTTCACCTTGACTTGGACTTACATGAAAATATAGACCATCGCACACAGCAGTTATTGATTTAATCAAGAGTCAATCTTTGCTTAGATAATAACAACTCTGCTCTAGTCACTTCAAGATAGAGGGCAGAGCAGAGGCAAGATACTTGCATAGCACTTGTGCAGCAAGGGCATACATGATCAAAATGTGTGCCACGTTTAATTAACATTACATTTAGCCTTATAGCTGACATTATTTCCCTGACCAGCACAAAGTCATGGAGCAATAACTGCAATAATACCACATACCATGGAATCTCACCAACCCAAATAATAGCACAGGGAAATTCTTCACCAATACAGCTATATCACATAAAGCTGTTATTTTCCTGAGATTAAAAGGAACATAATTTGAACCTAATTTATCCTGACTCATACTTCAATTTTGCAACAATATGGGGTTTCTGAGTCTCATTATTTGAAAGCTATCCGAAAGAAATGCACATTTTTCAACTAAAATAAACATAATATAAAACTCGAGAAGTATTGAAATCCAGAAAACTGAGGAGTGTCATTTTTGTCCTGTTCAGTAACACAATTGATAACACATTACAATTGCAATAGCAATATAACTAAATAATGACAAAAAACATACTTGCTTTTGTGTTGGTACAACTATAATTTGTTGACAGTTCCTAAATGTAATCATGACCATAAGAACAAATGTCTGTCGAATATTCATTCAAACTAACTTCACTGTGGTTCTAATTTGTCAAACTCGAAGTTGATCAACAAGCAGACCCTGTATACCCGTCAGATATACTATGAAGCAGGTTCAGCTGAGCCAGGCTTTCTTTGTGAGAGCCGGAACAACAAACACAAGTTCTAGTAAGACATTATGGGTATCATCAACGTGGTTAACAACTGTCCTTATTAACTCAGGCTTTCTGCGTTCACATAAAAAGGGGCGTCTCGTGCGTCATTTAACTGTTTTCTGCCAAAAATGAAGTGATCACGTTCTGCCTTCTTCATTCATCTTGAACATGTTGTTATAAGAGAGAGCTGTGGAGATTATTGATAAAATACACTACAACAAAAAGCAACATTGTTGATGCATGTGATGCATAAGGGAACAAAGTCGTAAAGTTGCTGATTGTGAAAATCCGTCATGTCTGGACGTATGTAATCAATGCGTTAACTCTGATGTCTGATTTTATGTCTAATGTTACGACTGCATGTTATAGTAAACTTTAAACTGACGCTGGAGATTCAAACGTTACGTTTGCATTTAGGTCTGTCCCATACTGAACACTTAACGTTCACAACGCAGAGTGAAAATGTTTTTAATAATTGTATATTAAATAGCAGTGGAAGAATCGGTTTTTATAAATAGTGTTAATTTAACTGTAGTAGCAGCAGTATGAATGGAGTAAGCAGCCAATCAGAAACATAAAACCATCAACAGTGGTGGGTGGGCAAAACGAAATGCCTATTTGCACTATTGTGTCCAATTAAACCTACAGCCCTTGTTTTAATGATGTTTCTCTACGTATTGTGCATTAATGTACGGCTCTGCGGACTTGTAGCTATAGACTCTTAGGATTTTCTTCTGCCCAGAATCTATAACTCATAGAAAACTACTGTCAGGAACAGCATTGATGAAAAAGGAACCGCTGTTAGTAGACGACTTTTCACGACTTCCTTTGTGTTACTAAGATCCCTGGTTTTCTGCTCAACAACTAAAGTAATTCAAATGGAGCCCCAAAAACAGAAAATATAACCCAGTTTTAGATCACTTGCATGAGAGACATGACATGAAGGGCACATAAACGTACATTTTGACCACATCTGTTATGTGATATACATTAAAAGAATATTCTCAATTAGTCTTACAGTCCAACAAATGATAACTTCTATTTACAAATAAAATGCAGCACACCCTGGAGGGTAAAAGTAAAACGTTTTTTACCTGCAAACCCCTTAAGAGTCTGTCATGTAATCGTGATTGTATGCAATCTTATTGGCTTCTGATCCTCACTCTGTGAATGTGATAACCACGCCTGCAACAAACTGTGGCCTAGGGACAGCGTTTCCTTTCGAAAAAAAAATATTAAGCTAGCTCTGCTAGCTAACATGCTAAGTATAGGGTGTCTCACTCTGAGTCTCGGCAAGTGTAGAAAACAGCAAAAAATATATATTCGAGAGATAACAGCACGTAACTAGCATCAACATGTAATGGGAGACACTCTTCAAAGCGGATAATATATTGAAATCAGAAAAACGCTAAGTGTGTAGTGGTCTTAGAAATCTGCTCAGCTAAACTTAACCAGTTACATGACCGTCCGAGTTACCTCTAGTTTTCGACTAACCAGTTCTGACGTGGTACGCATGAACTTACATATGCCTAAATGTTGTGGAGTTGTTTTTTTTCTCAGTTCACGGGCCGTAGAATAGAAATAAGGACGTTGCCAGTCCAGGTTAAAAAAAGATCGTCCTCCATTATACTAGTGACGCATGCCCAGTATGTGTATGTTTACATCGAGCTGAATGGGAGGGGCTACCGTAGTGCCCCAACCAATCACAACGCCCTAGACCACGCCTCATATTATAGACGTTTTCTTTTTTTTTTCAGAGAGGCTCAGTTTATATTTACACTGTGGTTTAGTCTGTTGTGGACCACAAAAACATTTTAGGAGAAATTCTGGTATCGGTGCCCAACCATGTCAAATCATATATGCACATATTAAAGTATATGTATCATATTAAAATGCTATTATACACAGTAAACTCAGTATTCAGACTTCCAGTTGTTTAATGTGATTCAAACTATTCAAACAAATTAATTACTGGAGGATTTTTACTCACTGATTACTTTTATGTTATCTAGCCCCTCATCATCATCATCATCATCATCATCATCATCATCATCATAATAATAATAATAATAATAATAATAATAATAATAATAATGCAGCACAGTGGTGCAGTGGTTAGCCCTGTCGCCTCACAGCAAGAAGGTCCTGGGTTCGATTCCGGGTCAGGACGTTTCTGTGTGCAGTTTGCATGTTCTCCCTGTGTCTGCGTGGGTTTTCTCCAGGTAGTCCGGCTTCCTCCCACAGTCCAAAAACATGCAGACTTGGGGTGAGGTTAATTGGTCACTCTAAATTGCCCGTAGGTGTGAATGTGAGTGTGGATGGTTGTTTGTCTCTATATGTCAGCCCTGTGAGGAACTGGCGACTTGTCCAGGGTGTCCCCGCCTTCGCCCAAAGATGCTGAGATAGGCTCCAGCACCCCCGCAACCCCTAACGGGATAAGCGGTAGAAAATGGATGGATGGACAATAATAATTAGGAGGGAGGCTGTTTTCTAGTAACTCAGACAGTTGATGAGCCTAGAATGCAGAGGGTCTTGCTGCCCCTTAATGGAACACAATAGCTCTGATTGGTACCCCAAGTGAGGGGTGACAAAACTGGAATAGTATGGTTTGCTTTTTTAGGAGACCATTCATAGCTTTTGAAAATGGAAACAAAAAAAAATATGTACCGTATCAAATCAAACCATACTGCTTGGGGGAAATGGGTTTCACTGGCCAGCTGTAAAAATTAAGCCTGTTTGGGACTGATAGACAAGTAGGAGAGTTAGTGGGGTGTTAATTCATTCTTGTCCCTATACACTTGCCTATTCTGTCAGTACAGAGTGTGGTGTGAAGTATAGATAATCTATGATGAACTGTACTGTCTGTGCTCCATTCGCTATCTTTCTATCAACATAAAGTCTAAAAATTTTGAGATGAGCATTAGCACTTAAAACAATTGTTTGCTATATCCCTAGGATGGGTATTTTCAGTCATTTTAATATTTAAGTTCTCGTAATAGCTTATAAACGAGTACCCGAGTACTCACAAAATAAATGAAACTTATCATAAAAAGATAAAAAATGGGAGCAATATGCAGAACCAATATTCTGCATGTTTTTAGTCGGACACAAAAAATGAGGATCCACCCAAACACCTACTGTTTACTAAATAACCTTCTATAGCCTGGTATATAACTGTTAGAAAATATTAGAATATAATGTTTTCACATTTGTGTAAATAAACCAACAATGGAAACCAGGGGCAGTTTCAAACATACACAGGCACACACCTATGCCAACACACCCCACTCTTCAGCAGCTGCTTTAAAGTTCTAAGATTTGTAGTTACAGCCACTTGGATGTGTTGCTAATCAGCCTTCAATTCAGCCCAGCTGTCCTCATACATCTTTCCACTCTTGTGATGTGTATTCTGGTCAACCATCAGCTTCTCCCTTCATAAAATTTAATGGGAGCATATCTCCTGTTATCCCTTTCATTATTAGCACTGTTAGAATTGGCTATTAATATAGCATGCTTTTCAGTGTATTAACCAAATGTGTTTTACCCTGTAATTCTCCATTGAGCCATAGTTCCTGTCTTGCACTGAATCTAGGGTAAAGCTTATATTTATAGAGCAGCTTGACCATTTGGAATCAGCTCTGCATAGCAGAAAAACAAGTGCTAGACGTAACTTCTCTATCTTGTCAGCGAGACAAGTCCAGTCAACACTCACACATGTTGTATAATAGATTCCAAGGACAAGGCGTGGACAGTGGTTGGCCTGTCCATGTCCGGGTAACTGGCCAATTATACTCGGTTACGTGAAAGTCAAACCTCTGTACGGGGCAGAGCCCAGCCCAAGAAGATAAATGTACAATGTTTCTAACAATAGGGGCTCGCTCTGACTGAGATCCTGCGAGAGCTCCGTCACTCCGAGCCAACGCTGCCTTACTTTAAATGTGACCAGAAAATAAAGATCATATCTGAAGACTGAAGAAGACTCCGGTTTCTTCTTGGGCTTCCAACAAAAGAATTGGGTTAACAGCACTATTGGGCTAATCTTCAATGCTCTGTTATCATCACAGCAGCGTGTGCTAACAGAGCTAGCAGAAGATGTGATGCTTGACTGTGTTGTCTGCCTCCGCTGATTACTTCTTGTTCTTTAAGTGAATGTGGTTAAACATGGAACCAGTATATCTATAAGTTTAAAGACACATTTTTTGTTTTTTTTCCAAAATTTAAGGTCTCACTTTTTCCTGCACACGCCTGCTATAGTGCATGTAACAGCGACTAAGTTAACTGCTGTAGCCAAAACCAACACCGCACAGGTACGCAAATAGTAAAAGGCTACCCCAATAATATCATCACCAACGAGTGATGAAATACTTGTACCCATTTCTGCTCTGCAAAATATACAAAGTGGACAGTGAAACTACAGTTGTAGGTCAAAAACAAAGGCTCAGGTGGTATTTGAAATCTTATTTTCAGAGGTTTAGGTGCATGTTTTGCAATAAACTTTGGATTACAGAGCTAGTTAAATGTGTGGGGGTCAGATTAGAAAAGATAATGAAGAGTGTCACATTCTTGGATTATTCAGTTTGTAGTTGGACACAACTTGAACATGAATATTTGCCTCAAACCTTGGGTTGAGGCAAATTTTTATAGGAAAAGGAAGTCTTCTTGTTTTGTTCGATATATTGGGAGAAGTAGAGAATACTGAGTTATATAAGAGTGCATATCAGCAAAAAAATGTGACTTAATTTATAACACAAGAGCCTATTTGGGAAGGTAAAGACCATACTGTTGTTTTTAATCCCACTATACTACACCCTAACAATATGTAAGGTTGCTGTGACCTTTGACCTCCAATTAAAGATCAATAGTGAATCTTTGTCTCACACTCTCAAGAAAACCTCATCATAAAATGCAGTTTAGGGTGTTAGAGTTCTTCTCTGATGTCATTTCATTGTCCAATGGACATTATCACATTCATTTCACAAAAATCTCACCAGTAGGCCTATTATGTAGAAACATCCAAGGTTGTATGAAACATGCAATCCTTTGAATAGCTTTATATTATCAGGAACAAACTCTGGAGGATTCACAAGCACAGACACCAAGGGAAGTTCCTTAATCAAATCCATCCAAACTAGCAAAGGTAATAGTCTTGGAAAAAGGCAAACTCAGAAACCAAAAGACAAAACAGGATCATGCACAAGAAAACTCACGAGATACACAATGCTGGACCACTCACAGAAATCTGGGAAGACAATCTGGCACAGGACGAAAGGAACACACAGTTTAAATACACAAGGAGGGGGCGCAATCAAACAGGAGGGAAGAAAACTTGACAGGACATGGGGATTAAGACTACTACTGCTACTGAAATCCTATTAGATGTAGCATGCCCCTTTTCTGTTTGGTTTCAGCTACCTTCTCTCAAAGGTCCATTCACTGCCCATTCAAGAACAGTCCTTACATTGCATGGCCCATCATTTATGCTTTTGACAACATCTTCTGGTTCCATTGCCTTTGGAACATTCATTCAACTTAGCAGATCAATTTCTGCGTTAATATGAGGGATGCACATTTGTTTCAGATGAGGCCCTCGACCAACACCTCCTTTCCATGGGATTTTCCTTTTTTAAGCTTGTATGATTGCTTGAGAGAAGACATTTTGGAGCTCTATGACACAACTGCTTTCTAAACTGAATTTGACTGTGGCTCAAAGCAATACCATTGATATTTATTCATATCTTCAGCCGACACAAATAAACTCTTAACAGAGAAGTTCAATCACATCCTTGGATATAGTGAACACTGCCACCATCTGTACATACTTTTAGAATCCTACAACTGCCAATACTGTGTATATTTTGTACTTTTGTTTTTATTTTATTTAATACTTATATACCTTAAATATAGTGTTATATGTCCACTGGTCCTGTACTAGAATAATATTGCTGCTGTGACAAATTAATTCCCCTTCAGGGATTAATAAAGTCATCCCTATCTCTGTCTATCGCTATCTGTACTGAAGAACTTATGAATTGACTTGGATCAATATTTTCTTGTCAACCCTGGGGAATATATATTTGTGTAGCTTCTCAGTCATCCAGGTTCAGGTAGTCTTAAGGGCTTCAGTTGAAGGCATCTTCTTTTTGGTTTTGAAAACAGTTCAACTCTCATCCAAAAGGCTTCCCCATTTCTAAATGTTGGTGGGGAATCCCCAGTATTCAATCTCTAGTAAGTCATTACGCCTTGGAGGTGGTCACCTGAGTCGTTGACCCTAGACACAAATTATCAACCACCTCCAATGCAGTCCTGATATCCTTTCCCAGACGTTTTAAACCCCTTTCAAAACTTGATTCATGTGACCCTAACAACTCACATGATGGCGGCAACGCATATATGTGTCACACCTGGAATCTTGTTCCATAACAACTCACATGGAAATTCGGTCTGAAATTACTCAACTTATCGAAAGATAATGCTTCCGCAGCCAAATATGCTGTTGAATTTTAAAGTGGCTTGGATAACAGTGCCTTGCAAAATACATTTGATCGTGGACTGTTGGACTCGGATTAAAATGGCTTTGATAAAGGAACATCCCATTATGTCTCTGCAACTGAATCCTCCAGAGTCTTGCCTGATAATACAATCTGGCCACAAATGGATTTAGCAGAGTCAGACCCAGTTCGCTCAGCCTTGAAGGCTCAAGGAGCACATATTCACTGGCAAGAGGACCAACTGGAGTTGGTTCGCCGGGAAATGTTTTAGGCAGCAAAACGCAGTGAATCTGCTTGCGTGACATTATCGGTTCAATCACATTTCATTATTGACTGCAGATGTCAGATCAGACCTATATAAGTATAACTATGGGCCGACCTGTGCCAGCCCTAACTATAAACTTGGTCAAAAAGTAAGATTTTAAGCCTCCCAGATTACTTTTGAAGATCCTATGAACTACCAGTAAGCCTGCATTTTGGGAGAGCAGCATTCTAATTGTGTAACGGGTGTGAGAACGGACCCAAGAACAACACAAACCTAGACCGGAACAGTTCAGAATTTTATTGCCAATGTTCAAGAGTCCAAACAGACGACAATCAGGAAGCCTGGTTGGGGAGCACAATCCAAGTTCTGAATGGGGAAGGAGTCTCCGGAGCGAGAGTCCAGGCAGACAGGGAGCGGGCAGATGTAAAGTCCAAAGACAGAAGGCAGGTCAGGTTACCGGGGCAGAGATGAGGAGACGTGGTCAGGGGCAGAAGGCAGGTCAGGTACCAGAAGATTCGTCCGGAAAAGAGTGCTGGAGAGTAGTGCATGACGCGACGACAATCTGGCAGAGAGTGAGTGTGGCGGAGCTGGTTAAGAGGAGGCTGGGTGATAGAGCCGACCGGGGGGAACAGGTGAGTCTAATGATCTTGATTAGGAGAGGTAGGCAGGCAGGTAGAGTGGGTTGTTAGAGGGGAAAACCAGGAGTGGACTATGACAAATTGGTTGAGAAAGCACTGTAAGTTCTTTAAGATACAAAGGTGCCTGAGGAGGAGAACTTTAAATTCTATTCTTGATTTCACTGGAAGTCAATGCAAAGAAGCTAGAAGAGGAGAAATATGATCTCTTTTTTGTGTTCCGGTGAGGACAGGAGCAAAAGTGTTTATAATCAGTTGGAGGGTCTTAGTGACTTTGTAGTACAGCCTGATAATAAGGAGTTACAGTAGTCAAGCCTGGAAGTGACAAAGGCACGGACCAATTTTTTTCTTATAATTTTGAGACAGAAAGTATCTAATTTTTGCAAAATTACGTAAATTTTGTTTCCAAAGTGGGGGTAATTGTAAAACCTGGCAACACAGCACACTCACGGCATTCTTTACAACAATGAGTCACTTGAACGCAGAGCAAGCTTGCAGGTTACGATAGCTCCGCTAACAAGCATGACATGCACAGGGTACAAAATGGATCGATTTCTAATAAAAGGAATAGACAATATATAGGAATAGGCAATATAAGGAATAGTGAGCATAAATAGTCTGAGGAAGCAGAAAGCGAAAATCAACATGAAGATGCCAGAGAGGGGACAAGCAAGAAAACGCCAGGTGTTTAGAGTAAAAAACTAAAGGCAAGGCATACAAGATGAGAACAGGAAATTTGAAGAGAAATGGACGTACAGATTCATATTTGTTCTTCATGGCATGAACCCTCTGTGCTTAATATGTAAACAAACCCGTGCATGTGTCAAACAAAGCAACTTGGAGTGTCTTTTCAAAATGTTGCATCCAAAATTCAATGAAAGTTATCCACCTGTCAGTGAACTCAAACTTCCAAGTGTGTGTACTGACTGTGCCCTAAGCATGCGAGGCAAAGAGATTCTTGTTGGCCTCATAAATAAAAGAGATGAAATGCCCAATTTCATCAGTTTCCACTGCATCATCCATCAGGAGTCACTCGTATCAAAGCTCAGAAACAATGAATTCCAGAATGTGATGCAAAGGCTTGTGCACATGGTAAATTATATTGTTTCAAGAGCACTAAACCACTGACAGTTCAGACAGTTAATTGAAGACTATGACAAAGAGTACAGCGATTTAGTGATGCAGAGTGAAGTGAGATGTTTGTGCCGTGGAAAGGTGCTGGGGCGGTTTCTGAGCCTCCTTCCTGAAATTCGCACTTTCTTGGAAAGCAAGGGGAAACACAAGCAAGAGTTGAAAGACTCAGAGCAACAACCACAAGTGACCAATTTCTTTAGCAGCACTTCAGGATTTGTCATCCACTCTGGATGATATGGACAATCCAGTATAGCACTGGCCCTACACAAGACCCAACCTGTCTGTTATAAATAGCCAGAAGCCCAGCCTGCCAGCTAGCCTAGCTCATATCATCCACTCATGAGTGGATGATATGAGCTCCTGTTACATAGGCGGCAATAATCTAAGTCTTATTTATCCCCAGTGCAATTTATTTGCTAAATGGCAATTAGCCTTTAGGTTGCTCTTTTGCACAATTGTATTGCTGAATTTGCACACCTCCACTTTGCATTACTTAGCATGAATTTTCCATTTTTTGTTATAAACTCTTGACTATTTTTTACAGATATTCTTTTATATTCATTCATTCATTCATTTTCTACCGCTTATCCCGTTAGGGGTCGCGGGGGGGGGCTGGAGCCTATCTCAGCATCTTCGGGCGAAGGCGGGGGACACCCTGGATAAGTTGCCAGTTGTTCGCAGGGCTGACATATAGAGACAAACAACCATCCACACTCACATTCACACCTACATGCAATTTAGAGTGACCAATTAACCTAAACCCCCAGTTTGCATGTTTTTGGACTGTGGGAGGAAGCCGGAGAGCCCACAGAGAACCCACATAGATACAGGGAGAACATACAAACTCCACACAGAAACGTCCTGACCCGGAATCGAACCCAGGACCTTCTTGCTGTGAAGCGACAGTGCTAACCACTGCACCACTGTGCCACCCTTCTTTTATATTGTGATATTGTATTATTTTTGTTGTTGTCATTGTGTATGTAATGTTATGTACTCCTGCTGCAAAAATAATTCTCTAATCTAATCTACTCAAATCTTAATGTTTAGGTGACCTAATGCCATTGTAGCCAAGGAAAACTTTCGTTAAGCAACATCCAGAAGGTCTTCCAATGTTTAATTTTCAATGATCATGCTGAATCGAGCTTGCAAGATATCCTCTTGTATGTGTTCCTATGGGCAGAGGCATTTCGAAGTCAGCACTAGGTAACCTTTCTTTTTTTTATATCTGAACAAAGTTTCACATATCTAAAACTGGTTTTATAATGCAATTATATCACAGATCACATAAAGAATATGAGATAAATTTATTTGGATTTTAGTTGGAAGAAACATCATTTGTCCAATTAAATCATTTCTAATCAATCGATTTTTAACATTTTTTTTTAATCAAATTTGATGTAAATTAGAAGAGAACTAATGTCTGATGCTAAATGTGGTTAACAGTGTGTTTAGGAAGTGGTAGTAAAGGCAAGACGAGCCAAAAGTCTATTCCAACTGAGGAGCTGAATTTATGATGTTATGAGTCTGGAACACTCAAAGATTACTATTCTATTATTATTACAGAAACTGAAAATTCCTACATGTTTTCGGTTTCTAAATTCTGATTGGGTGGGCAACCTATAGCCCACCTCTAACAGCACCAATTGCCCACACACTCCTTCCATCCTGACACAGAAATCTGATTGTGTGCTAGATGGACTGAGAGGAAAAGGTGAAAAGAGCGATAAGCCTTCAAGACCCCTACAGAATACCCCGACCCAGCTGCACAGAAGAGTTTTAAACTAATGCTACGAATGCTACTAGTTCCATGTTTTTCTATAAGTTTATCTTCGTCTCAGTTCTTAATTTCTGTCAAGCAAGCAAAACAAATGCTTATAGTTTGACTGACATTACACCAGTGCTGAGCTGTCTGGGCCAGCAAGGCATTCTCTGCTGGCCTTGACATGGTCAGAATCACAAGATTTTTTATTTGATAATTTCATAAAATTCTGCTTTAATGCACTATTTATTGTACAAAATTGTTAACATTAGTTTATACTCTTCTTTCATAGATACTCTCTCTCACACAATGGGACTTCTTTCATGGCAGATCCTTAATGTTCAAGCTCATATCCAATCGGATTCTGCCTGTTTGTCTCCGGGTCAAAAAATCTGCCCTGAAGGCCCCAGAATTTCATGTAAATCCCTCAGCAGTTTGAGTTAACCTAAGCGCTACTTTGGACCGATTTCATCTTGCTGATGTGGAAGGTTGGATGGACACAAACTGACCTTGGAAGCTTGAGCTCACAGCAGCAGGGTTAGTAACCTCTGAGATTGGAAACAGACCAATGAATTGAGGAGCCAACTTTCAGGATTCAACGGGAAGAGGAAGGTCTTGGGTGGAGAGTCAAACTTACGGTCCGGGCTGGTAAGCAGGCGCCGGTCACCTTCTCCTATCCACCCCCTTCTTGTAAGCTTGGGAAGTCTTTAGCAACCCTTGTCAGGCACGAGACCACATCAGCCGACAGCCACGAACTAAGGCTTCAGCTGAAGGCACCCTGACCTCCTTCTCCAGGGCTGAAAATAATGGAGGTTGAAAGCCAAAAACACACTGGAACGGTGACATCAGCGTCGAGCGGCAGGGGAGGGTGTTGTGGGCATACTCCACCCAGAGAACCATTTTACTCCAAGCAGAGGGGTTTTGAGAGCTCAGGCATCTCAACCCTGTCTCAAATACCTGATTTAATCTAGTGTCCTGGGAGATAAGGGATCAGGTTATCCAAGCTAACCAGAGGGTAGAAGTTCCGGCTTAGGTACCCATCAACAGACTATTTGTCACGCCTGACCCACAGGTACCTGTGATTTCATGGGCTCACTGTTTTCATGTCGCCTGTCATCCTACGCAGAACTGTGTCATGGGTCTGTGAGAGGGTTTGGTGGCCTTTTATGAGGGATGTTACTGAATATACCTCCTGCGCAGTCTGTAATCAGAGCAAGAACCAGTGTGGGTTTCCTTCAATCTTTGCCAGTTCCACAGTACCCCTGGTCTGACATTTCTTTGGACTTTGTCACTGGTCTGCCTATGTCAGTGGGTAAAACCACATCGTTGTGGACTAGTTCTCTGAGATGGTGTAGTTTATTCCCCTGCCCAAGTTACCCTCTGCCAAAGAGACGGCAGAGGTTTTACTGTCAAACGTCTGTTGTTTTTATGGCTTTCCCAAGAATGTCCTGTTGAACCAGGCACAGTAGTTTGTGGCACAGTACTGGAAGGTGTTCTGTCAGTTGCTGGGTGCAAGGGTTAGTCTGAACTCAGGTCATCATCCTTAGACCAATAGACAGACAGAGTTTTAACCACATAGGTTCCTGGGAGAGTCATTGACTCCTTGTCCTCTTTCTCACTATCACAAAATAGTCTGGACAAGGAATCTTGCTTGATATTCTGTGAACTGGGTCTGTAAGACAATGCCAAATCGAAGCACGAAAAGAACAGAGCCCATTTGGTTGTCTGGGGTTGAGCCGTTTTGCATTCTTTATATACTTAAAGTTCATATGATTGGTCCAAACCAGGAATGGCTGCTCCGCCCCCTCTAGCCAATGTCTGTACTCCTCCAAGGTGACCTTGATGGTGAGCAGATCCTGGTCACCCACAGCATAATTTCGTTGTGCTGTGGAAAGTTTCCGGCACCAAAATGCACAAGGGTGAAGTTTACCATCTTTAGAGGAGGGCTGTGACAACACCAACCCCACCCCGAGATCTGAAGAGGCATCCACTTCAACCCCCCACCGCTGGGCACCGTTGCTGGCAGTCCCCCCAAGACAAAATCTTACCAGATGTCCAATCGATGTTAGGATTATGAGTATTTAACCAGGGATAAACCAAAATTAAGGGGTGTTGGTTGGCATTAAATCAATGAAAACTAATTTCTTCAGAATGTGAATCTGAGAAAAAGAGAGTAACAGGAGAAGTACGATAAGTAAGATAAGGCACAGAAGCTATCCGTCGAGGGCAATAGCAGATAGAGGTGCATCCAGGGGAAGAGCAGCAAGCTTTAACTTATTAGTTAGAGCCCAGTCCATAAAATTAGCATTGGCGCCTTATTCCACTAAAACAAGTCAAACTGAAAGCTCTGTCTCCCATTTTACTTTTGGAGATTCTTGGGATCACCAATAACCCTGCATCCTGGGAGTGCAAGGTTCTGGATGGATGATAGGGTACTATGAGTTCTTTAAGATAAGATGGTGCCTGACCATGTATAGCTTTCTAGTTGAGGACAAGGATTTTAAATTCTATTCTGAATTTAACTGGGAGCCAGTGCAGAGAACCCAATATGGGGGAAATATGGTCTCTGATATTAGTTCTAGTCAGTACACACGCTGCTGCATTTTGGATTAACTGAAGAGTTTTTAAAATTTTGTTAGGGCAACCTGAAAATAAAGAATTACAGTAATCCAGCATAACAAATGCATGAACTAGTTTTTCTGCATCTTGTTGAGACAGGATGTGCCGGATTTTAGCAATGTTACGGAGGTGAAAGAAGGCTGTCCTTGAAATCTGTTTAACATGTGAGTTAAAAGACAGCTCCTGGTCAAAGATAACACCCAGTTTTCTGACAGTGGTGCTGGAGGCCAAGGCAATGCCATCCAGATTAACTATGTTGTTGGATAATGAGTCTCTAATGTGTTTAGGGCCCAGCACAATGACTTCAGTTTTGTCAGAGTTTAACATTAAAAAGTTATGAGACATCCAGTTTTTAATGTCCTTAAGACATGTCTGTAGATTAGCTAACTGACGGGTTTCATCTGGTTTCATTGATAAGTATAGTTGTGTGTCATCTGCATAACAGTGAAAATGTATGGAGTGCTTTCTAATAATTTTACCTAGAGGAAGCATATATAGAGTAAATACTAATGGTCCAAGCACAGAACCTTGTGGGACTTCATGACTAACCTTGTCATATCTTGATGATCCATCATTACCACGAACAAAATTATATCTATCAGATAGGTAGGTAGGACTTAAACCATCTTAAAGCAGATCCTTTAATGCCAATTTGGTGTTCCATTCTTGGTAGTAAGTTGTGATGATCGATAGTGTCAAAAGCTGCGCTAAAATCTAATAAGACTAGTGTAGAGATAAGTCCTTCATCAGATGCAGTCAAGAGGTCATTTGTAACATTTACCAATGTCGTTTCTGTGCTGTGATGCTTTCTAAAACCTGACTGAAACTCTTCAAATAGACTATTATACTGAAGAAAGCCACATAGTTGTTTTATCTAATGGACTACCTGTTTTAATGTGAATATTACTGATACTGTGTTTTCTGACCATATGCCTGTTTTATTTGATATTACTGTACCTAATCTGATAAAACCTTATTTAACACCTCTCCTCTGCTTCTTTGTGTAACATCAGGTCTGATCCTGGTCCCCCTGCATGTAAGAATATTGAGGAGCTGGTCAAAAGGTTTCATTCAGTCTATCTGGAAACGCTTGACAGTGTCTGTCCATTAATAACCAGGCAATCTAAAACCACTCACCTGCCCTGGCTCAATGACATCACTTGTTCTGTCAGATGGGAGTTCACGTGAAAAAAGGATAAGCTGCAGGTGTCATTTGACATATTGAGAGAGTGCTGGCGGTGCTATAAGAGCACTGTAAAAACAGAAAAATCTAAGTTCTTCTCTGCAGTCATTGCAACAAACTGCCACAAGCCCCGTCTTTTCTTTAACACAATTAATTCTATTCTTAATGTCCCTGAGTCATCAAGCCTTGAACCATCACTGGAAGTTTGTGAGTTCTTTCTTAATTTCTTTGTTGATAAGATATAATTAACTCAAGCTCTCATCTCCTGTTCGTCATATGGTCCATCTACTCCTGCCCCCATGCTATGATAATTTTGATAATTTTGAGCCTGTATCCCTCTCTTTTTAACAAAGGTAATTGATCGTTTAAAGCCTTCAGGATCCCGTACAGACCCCATTCCCCCATCTGTTTAAGGAGGTTGTTGAGTGATTTGACCACTGCTTTTGGCACAGTGGATCACAATATTTTTTTTTTTTTCTTTAGCACTGGGTGGGTGTTACAGGGGTATCACTGAGTTGGTTCAGCTTTTAGCTGTCCGAGTGAACGTTCTCAGTTAATCTAGATTACTTTGTGTCCTCTGTCTCCTGTGGGGTGCCACACGACTCAATCCCAGGGCCGCTCCTGTTTTCTCTTTATTTTCTCCCTGTAAGCTCTATCTTGAGACAACATGGCATCTCATTTCACTGTTATGCAGATGATTACAAAATTTATGTGCCCTGTGAGAAAGAATGCCGCCTACTCAGTCCAACCCCTTTTAGATTGCCTCAAATATGTTAGAGCATGGAAGGCATTAAGCTTCCTCAGTTTTAATGAAAAGAAGACTACTTGGCCCTAGCAGTTGTTCGGACAGCCAACCTGTCAACCTAGGGCCCTTGGTGCCAAACCTTTGATTCTAGTCCATTTCTGGCATTCTTGCGAGCTGGGCAAGTACTCATGCACTCATCTCTTCCAGAGTAAGTCTGCAAGGTGTTGAATCTGTTTTTGCCTGCAACTGAATAGTCCTGAGGGGAGCATAGGCTGTTTCTTTACTCACAGCATATGATTTGGAATTAATGCCTAAATGTCAGTCAGGTCATAAGATATTGTAGTCAGTGGCTGGTCATTGAGTATGGCTTATACCTCACATAATACAGTCTGCAGACACTCGTCATCCATTGTTTGCGCTTGCAGGACAGACTTCAAGATGGCCACATCACTTAAGGCCAAAGTCTGACTGACCACACTCTTCACCTGCAAACCACTGCATGACGTCATTCATTGCACTGTTGGAGAAAGCCTCTGATCCCATACTCCCAAAGAATATGTAAATTACTTTCTCCGCGTGCTCGTTAATGGAGGGGACCGACAACTTCTCTTGTTCGAAGTTATTTATTCAGCAAAAGCAAAAAGAAGAAGTTACAGAGCTCTGGATCAAACTACGTTTCCCTGACAACAACAAAGTGTGTCAGTTCACAAAGTCTGACTGGCTGTTCTATCCCTGATCCAGTATTTCTATACAAACAGGAAATGTGCAATGGGCGTGAGTCAGCAGGTACAGCCGTCTTTTCATTGGCTCCGCCGAAGAGGGTGTAGACAGGGTGGGAAGCAGTCTGTTGATATCTCCTGTCCGTTAGATCTGACTCCCGCCTAGAACATAATAGAAGGACACCACAAACCACAACCCACTCTTCCGGTTTTCGAAGGACAGTCTCTGTCTCCTGTTTTGCATCTCTTGCTACACAATATAGTAGTGTTCTCTTAGTTAAGTTCATTTGAGTTCATGATCACACCTGCTTGTTGATACGCCCCGTGTGTCTTCCTTTACCTTATTTGGACCTTCCAAAACAGCCGCCGCCTAACAGCACATCCTCTTAAGCTGGAGCATTTTCCCCCAATAACCTAGTGGCGCCAAATAATCAGAATAGAAATCTAGCATCATATTAACACAAAATTATATCACTAACATGTAACTTTGGGGCATCTTTTACACCCTAGCCTCTCCCGAAATGAAAACTAGCATGTGGGTTGAAACTCTACAGAAATCCCTTCTAGGCCAACGCATCATGTATTTTGGCCTGATTCCACTGCTGCATGGCTGCTCGTAGGTCCTCGTCTGCATTTACCAAGTTTGTGCTATTATCTATCCTCAAAATAGATACTTGACCTCTTCTGCATCTAAAATGTCAAAGGGCATTTTAACATGAATCTCTGTCAAGCGTGTAAAGAGACCTCAAGGTGGAAAGCGCAGGTAAACAGCACACTGTATCTTTGAACAATACTCCGACCATTTTTGACCTTTATGGGCCCCAAATAATCCATATCTACACTGGTTTGTTTGGTTGCAGTCTGTCTGAAGGCAAATCTGCCACTCTTTGTCCATGTGCCTTTGCTTGGATTTCGCTGCATGGAATGGATATTGACAGGAGCTTCGTTGCTGCTGAGTTAGCAGCAGGATCCCAGAATGTTTGGCGTAAGCAAGAGAGTATAGTGTCTCCTTTGGTGTCCAACTTGCATGTCTTGCAGAAGTAAAGTTGTGGGATGCAGATCATTTGGCATAATTATGGGATGCTTTGACTCCTCAGATATAGCAGACTTACTAAGTTGACTCCCTACTCTCAGGAGTATTGTTTTTTTGACTAAATACACATTCATAAAATTCACACTCAATATTGCACTGAGCCCCACATCCAGTTCCTCAATTTAGGTTCAATTACTATACACCATGAAATAGCTCAGGGCTTACCTGACAAGCAACTTGAGTAGAGCAGGAAGGAGGGAAGCGTCCTTAAGTTACACTGCAATCTTGAATACCCACACACCAACTGTCAGCACCCACATGCAATACTCCAAGGGGAGTTAAAGAACCACCACCAAGAGGGATCAGCTAGCTGCAAAAACACAATATAAATCAAATGATAACAATGTTAACCACAGAGATGATCACTGTAATACCAAATCCTTAAAGGAGGGATGCCACGTTGCTTAGCACAGGAGCCGACCCACAGTCAACTACAGCGAGAGCCAGTTCAATGTCACTTGTTCAGGTGGACGTAAATGTCTCGAGCCATAGCAGTCTAGCAGCAGTAAGCACACCAATGGCAATGCAGAACCAGGGCGTGAAAACCTGACGCATTCATGTTTACCATGAGCCAAACAGGAGAAGCAAGAGATGAAACAGCATTAACGTAAAGAATGAGGTGGAGATCTGAAAATACCTACCACTCCAATGTCCAACCAGGACCCCGACCGACTAGCATAACAAAGCCAGAGAGCAGAGATAGCTGTAGCTCCATCTGATACGCAATGAACTTATAAAGCCGCAAAAGGCTTACCATGTCAATCAATGTTGATAGGACAAAGAGGGCAAGAATCCAAGGCTGCCACACTAATTAAGGAGCAAGCAATTCCAGACGCTATTGCTCCAGCGGCACGTCCCCTGGATGTAATAGTAAGCACACCCGAAGCCTCGTACCTGGCTAAAATATAAGATCCCATAGTGCCACCCTCTAATCAGGGGGATTACCTTTAGTCCGTCTCCCTCTGGGATGAAAATACGGGGTGCAGGTTTCATCCTGCCACACTTTCTCAAGCTGCGTTCCTTTTTCCATCACAGAAATCTCTGTCTGAAGCCTGAGACGTTGGCCATAGGGAACAATATCCATTTCTGCTTTGTTTAAGTCTATAACACCATCTAGTTGGAGAGCTTCAGCCTCCAGCTCTTGATGCCTTATACTTCAGCAGCAGCCTTTCTCTGGGTCTGAGCATCTACACAATGGCTCTCTTTAGACGATGCCAAGTGTATCAGCTTGCTCACTGCATCCATGCAGTCATTCACAGCTGACAAATCTTGCCTTTCTGACCTTGTCATCATCCTCAGAGTCTCACATCGTCTCGTTGCTCTGTTCCTTTATAGCCTGGATCCTTTAACACTGAAGGTACTTCAATCCAGCTCTGGCCAAATTGCTCCATGGGGACTTAATGTGAGGCATACCATGTTGATATACCACCATTGCTCCACCTTTGTAGCTTCTCTGATCACTGCAAATTTGTAACTCTGTTGGCCACAAAAGTTTTTAGATGAGCTGCATGTCTTATGTACTTTAATACAGTAGTGCTGGCAGTCAAAACATGGAGTCTTGTAATTTAAGTCGGAACTCCTTTCTTAACATTTTAGCCATATTTACAGCCACAGCTGCTTCTGTTAGCTTCATATGTGGGACAGTTATTTTCTTCAGTGGAGTCATTCGTGGCTTTCCCATTATAAAGGAATAATGCACACCGCATTCAACATTTTACAGTCTCAGGAATGACACTGTCCCATAACCATTTTCGCTGGCATTTGAGAAATGATGTACTGTAGCTGCGTGCTAGCAATGCATCCAAATCCTTTGGGCTTAATACATGTTCTCATTTGATAGTTGGATATCTGAGGCAGCTGACTTATACAAGTGCTGCAGCATTGTGCAAGCCTGTCAGGGATTTCTTCATGCCACGGAGTTCGTCATCTCATGTCCCTGTGCTCGTGGGATCCTTAGTCAGGTCAATGGCATTAGAGAGACACTGCTGTACAATTTTAAGCAGTCAATTTAAGCAATGAAAAAAATTTTGAGCACTGTTTCCACACCTTTGGGCGAAGCTACAGCTGTATTTTCTTCTGCAGTTCTCCTCAAGGTGAAGTTTGCACAGCTAGCCCATGAGATGGCACCAAAGAAATGGAAAACCATTTTATACTCTACCAATGCTTGTGACTGGTTTCCTTCTAGCTACCACAAAAAATGTAGCAGATTAGTGTCTTCTTTTAGAACTCTTACTTGATTGTACATTGCTTCTATATATACCATCATTGCAACATACTCTTGCTCAAACAGTACCAGTATCCCCAGGTGGGAGCTTGTCAGGTCTGAACCCTGAAGCGGCTCTTTGTTGAGTAAGGTTCCTTAGAAGCTGGCAACAAAGTCGTAAACTGTTGAAAGTGTCTTCTTTTGTGGGTAGTAGACCACATGATGTGGAATGATCCACACTTTGCCATCTTGCTGGTTCATTAACGTTTTTGGCATCTGAACTGCAAACATGCTCTTTAACAGGCAGCTTATATATTCGGTATACTCCTGGTGAAAAACAGGTTTTTTTCTAAATTTCTCTTTGAGGATCATTGCTTGCTGAACTGCAGCATCTCTGTTTTTTGGCAAAGTGACGGTTGATTTTTTTCATGGAAAGGCTGATACAATTATGTCCATGAACATGACAGATTGAACTGGTCACAGAGTTAATAAACTGTTTGTCCTCTTGTGACATTTCTAATTTGTCACTGCAGTGCTGCCCAGGGAAAGTTGTTGCATGAGCAGTTTTTGTACCGTATCAATTGAAATCAGATTGAATGTGACTCGGTGCTGCTCACTTTCCTTCAATCGAGTATCGCCAAGCTCGCTTAGAAACTCATTAACCGTCCAACCAAGAACTGTCTTCTGCACATCATTTCCAATAAGGAGCCCTGTTTCAGCATCCGTTTCTGGTCACTTCACTTCCTGGAGACACAGCCATTTCTCAATGTTCTTCCACCCAGAAATATGGTCCTTTGTTACTGGGACACTTAATGATTGGACACCTTTGGCATGAAGCTATCTTCCTCAAGTTCACAGACCTCCAAATCTTTGAGCAGGAAACTCTTCATTCCTTTAGTCGAGTTCATCAGTCAAGACTGGCTTGACTCTTTTTTACCTTAAGATTTGCATGACCTGGCTGAGCTACACGGGTCTGCAAAGGCAAAGGTTTCCATGATTTTGCTACCCTTCTGTGATTTCAAGAACAGTGGCAAGAATGCACTTACCTCTGGCCAATTCACAGGTGGTTTTCCCCTGGATTAAGCTGGTTCAGTGTGCTAGAGGCCACAGTCTGCTCTGAACTAGCCTTTTCACAGCCACCTGTACTTAACTGGCTGGATGTGCCCTAATTTCTGGCATGACATCTTTTTGCAGTCCTTACTTACATGCCCCTTAACCAGGCATCCAAAGCAGAGATCATATTTGCTTATAAAATTCAGCTTGTCCTCCTGGGCTTTTTCTGAGATATGATGACACTTCACTAATATGTGATTTCTGTTGCAGAAGAAACTGGGCGAGGTGAAGGCAGCCTGGCTTGACACACCATTAGCCTACAATCTGCTATACTATCTACTTTTCCCTTTTGTTTTGGCTAAGTTAATAACAAAGCTGCTTCTTTTTAACCTTTCTTTCTTGACTTTCCATTCAAGATACTTTCTTTTCATTCTTTTTAGCTACAGGACCTTGTAAATCTCCAAACGAGTGTTTTTTGACGATCTTAGTATGCCTGTTGACAAAGCTGACGAAATCTGTGGGCCTAACTCCCCTTTGGCAACCAACCTGGATCTCAAGGGCTGATGCTCTCCACCTTTCTCTAATTGTGAATGGCAATTTGGAGATGATAACTCTCATATTAGTTGGGTTATCCATCTCATCCATCTTCCAAGGCGTTAGAACAAACTCAGAAGGAAGAGTGCAAAGCTGCTGAGTGCTTGGCATCCTCTGTGGCCACTTTAACACCTTTTCCATCATTGCATTTGCAATTTTCAAAGCATTGCCATAGCTGTCCTCCAGCAGGTGCATGGCATTTTGGTAACCACGGTTTGTTGGCATATACTTGCAGCTTTTCACAAGGTCTCACAGCTTACCTCTTGTGTACTGTACTGGACTCCATTGTGTGCTCAAATGTTTTGCCGAATGACCTGAAATAAGGTGGGTCAACTCAGAATTCAGGAATGTCTCTCTGATGCAGACAAGTTAACTACTGCTGCCTCACTAGCATTTCTGTGATATCAGTCTGCTGCTTCTTTACAATGTACGTATCCTTTATGGTGTCATCTTGCTCTTGAGATATTATTATTTTATGTCTCGCTCCAAATGAAGGACCTGGCCTATGTAAGATATCATCATACTCGTACGGGTCAGCTTGTTCTTGCTTGGCTGCTCTCCTTCTTTGAAGAAGCCTTTCCTTTGTGTGCAGCATAAATATAGTCATTCATGCATCTTTCCTCTCCTGGACATTATGGTCTTCATAAATCATTTGAAATTCCTAAAGCTATTTTGATTTTTACTTTGAGCTGTGCCTCCTTTAATCCTAAAGCATGTTTCTGCTTTCACACAGCTGCCTTGGCATCCAGAGTTGCTCACTTTGCACACCACTAGATCTTGATCTTCTAGAGCACCTTAACATGGATTCACTGTCCATAGGAGTTACCTCCTCATCAAATGTTGCATATTCTTCCTCATAAAGTTTGCATCTTTAATCCACATCCGTCTCCTGAAAAGCATCAGATTTAGGTTTAGACCATCAGAGGCGACATTACAGTGGATGAGGGTTGTTGTGTGCATACACAATCAATGGAAAGAAGGGTCTCCAGGAAGCAGAATGACGAAAGGCAAGACAGCGGATGGTGGTCTTCAGATTCTGATTGGCAAGTTCTGTCTGCCTATTAGACTGATTGAGGTTGATAACCAGACATGAAACTGGCAGTAGCTTGACAAAAATCCACGCTTGTGAAGAAAATTGTGGTCCGTGGTCAGAGACAATTTCAGATGGAATTCAGTGTAATCTGAAGACATGCTGGATAAGTACTTCAACAGTCTCAGAGGCAGAATATAATGCACAATCATGAAAAACAGTTCACAATGGTGAGTATAACAATATTACACTGAGAGGGAGGCAGTCTTGGTCTCACAGCAATGTGAGACCAGGGGCCATGAGGAATGAATAGAAGATGGAGAAGACCAGACAGAGCCTGATGAGTGGTCTGACTTCTGGCACTAATGGAGCAGGTAGAAACAAAAGCTCGGGAGTCCTGAGACATTGTTGGCCACCAGAAGCGCTCCTTGAGCGAGGAGAGAGTTCAGTGAATGCTAAGGTGGCAGATTAATTTGAATGAGCCCAACTTGGGAATGGACAGAAGCTGGAACAAAAAGCTGTCCAGAGGGACCAGTGCAGGATCAGAATTATCCCGTTGCGCTTCAGTAATTAATTTCTCCACCTTCCATTGCGCAACGGAAGCAAAGCAGTCAGGAGAGAGGATTGTAGCCAGTTCCTGCGTTGTTTCTGTGTCTGGAGCGGAGAACCTAGAGAGTGCGTCAAGCTTGATATTGTGGGATCCAGGACGATAGGAGAGGGAGAAGCGGAATCGTCCCCGGAACAGAGCCCAGCAAGCCTGACGGGAGTTGAGGCTCCGGATGGAGTGAAGGTAAGAAAGGTTCTTGTGGTCTGTCCAAACGAGGAATTGTTGTTCTGCTCCCTCCAGCCAGTGCCTCAATATCTGTAATGCCAGGATTACTGCCAGAAATTCACAGTTTCTCTCCACAGGTGACAGTTAATGAAAGAAAAGAGCACATGGATGGAGTTTATGGTCCTCAGAGGAGCATTGTAAGACAACAGCTTCCATACCAGAGTCTGACGCATCTACTTGAATAATAAATCATAGCACGGGATTTGGATGAGTCGGGACAGGGTGTGACTTGAACAGCTGTTTCAATTAGGCTTGGTTGGCTTCTGGGGTCCACAGGAAAGGTGAGGCAGTGGAGGTGAGCTTAGTTAGGGGAGCAGCAATTATACTGTAGTTGCGGATGAATCACCGGTAAAAATTGGCAAAACACAGGAAACCTTGGGGTTGTTTATGGGAGGTATGTATCAGCCAGTCTGTTACTGCCTTGATTTTAACAGCTTGTAATTGACCATTAGAAATAATAAAACCAAGAGGCTCACCATAGATGTAAGTATTTGTGGCCCAGAGGAGTGTTGAAAGCCGTCCATTCATCACCTTCTCTGATGCGGACGAGGTGATAAGCATTGCGAAGGTCCAGCTTTGTGAAAAGTTTGGCTCAGTTTAAGAGTTCAAAGACTGAGTCAATGAAAAGGAGATGATATTTATTTTTTACTGTGATGTCATTCAATCCTTGGTAATCAGAATCAGGTTCAGAATCAGAATCAGAAACATGTTTATTACCAAGTAGGTTTTACACAAAGAATTGTATGTATCCCGTGTTAAAGTACAAACATTTAACATGAAATGAAATGCTATTTACACACACACTACAGTGGGGATGGTGGAAGGCAGGGTTTTGTGGAGGCTTTCAGAAGTGTTCATGATGTTCTGCTCCCACTTGAGATCCTGGCTGATGACAGACCCTAGAAAACAGTATGATTCCACAGTGTTGACTGGGGTCTTGTACAGGGTGATGGCGGTGAGTGGGGCTGCGCTTTTCCTTAAGTCCACAATCAGTTTTCAGAGCATTCAGCTCCAGGTTGTTCTCGCTGAACAGGTCACCTAATGGTCGATCTCCCAAGTGTAGGAGGACTCATCTCCATCAATGAAGAGCCCAATGAGGGTTGTGTCATCCCCAAACTTTAGCAGTTTGACAGCCTGATGATTTGATGTGCAGTTGTTACTGTACAGGGACAAGAGGAGAAAGGAAAGAATGTAGCCTTGGGGGGATCCAGTGATGGTTGTATGGGTGTCAGAGACATGCTTCCCCAGTTTCATGTGCTGCCTTCTGTCAGACAGGAAGTCAGTGACCCATCTGCAGGTGGGATCTGATACACTCAGCTGGGAAAGCTTGTCTTGAAGCAGAGCTGGTACGAATGTATTGAATGCAGTCATCCACAAACAGGATTCTGTAGTAGGTTCCTGGGAAGTCCAGGTGCGTGAGAATGTAGTGAAATGTCATGTTGACAGCATCGTCTACAGATCTATTAGCTGTCTAGGCGAACTGCAGGGGTCCAGGAGAGGGGTGGTGGTATCCTTTAAGTGTGCAAGACAGAGGCATTCAAAGGACTTCATCACCACTGGGTTCAGGGCCATGGGTTTGTATTCATTAACTCCTGCGGTCCTTGTCTTTTTGGGGATGGGAAGGATGGTGGAGGTCTTGGAGCAGACTGGTATATGGCATATCTCTAGTGAGGTGTTCAAAATGTCTGTGAACACTGGAGACAGCTGATCAGCACAGTGCTTCAAGGTTGATGGGGAAATGGAGTCAGGTCTACCTGTTTTTTGGGGATCTGACTTTTAAACAGTCTATTTACATCTCCTTTCACGAATAGTTAGAGGTGCGGAGGTAGTGGAAGTGGAGGGGGCCTTTGATGTGGCAGGTCAGCAGGTGCCTGCTGAAAAGAAGAGAGAGATGGAGATGGCGGTGGCAGACTTGAATTGGGAAGGTGTAATGGTGGGGGTGGTGTCAGGATTGTCTCATTGTCTTTCAAATCTGCAGTAAAACTCATTCAGTTGATTAGCAAGGCGCAGGTCGTTCACAGATATGGGGGACTACAGGTTTGTAGTTGGTGATTTTCCTGAGTCCTTTCCAGACAGATGTCATAGTTTCATAACTTTTTAATGTTAAACTCTGACAAAACTGAAGTCATTGTGCTGGGCCTCAAACACATTAGAGACTCATTATCCAGCAACATAGTTAATCTGGATGATCTCGGAGTGTTTTAGTAGGAAACAACTGGACTTCTTATCTTGTTTGAAGACGTTTCGCCTCTCATCCGAAAGGCTTCTTCAGTTCTGAGGTTCAGTGTGGGAAACCCAGGTATTTAACCCTGAGTGGGTAGAGACAATCACCAATCACCAACAACAAAGATGTGTTTTGAAACCAACAGCCTCCTTTGTTGGTGAGACAATCACCAACAAAGAGGACGTGTTATGAGACTAACCGCCTCTTTGTTGGTGAGACAATCACCAACAAGGAGGACGTGTTTAGAAAACAACAGCCTCGTCTGCGGTCGTCTGGCTAGGCATCGTGTGAGTCGTTAAGGTCACAAGAGCCCGGGTGTGAATCACTTGAGCGTGTTTGCCCCTCACCCTTGGTTCCGTGTGACACCTTGGGTTCACATGGCCCCAGGTGCGTGTGGGGGTTAAACCGCCTGGGGAGGGCTCCCAAGACAGCATTGTAGGTAGCAGACAAATGGTGTCTTAGTCCACCACCCCTGTTTAGAGAAGGTTTCTCCAAGTGGACAAAGATGGCCTCTTTTACTCCTCTTTCAAACCATCTGTCCTCTCTGTCCAGAACGTGGACATTGGAGTCCTCAAAGGAGTGAGCTTTCTCCTTAAGATGCAGATGTACAGCTGAGTCCTGTCCTGATGAGGTGGCTCTCCTGTGTTGTGCCATGCGTCTGTGGAGGGGCTGTTTGGTTTCACCTATATAAAGGTCAGAGCACTCCTCTGTGCATTGAACGGCATACACAACATTGCTGAGCTTATGCCTGGGTGTTTTATCCTTGGGGTGGACCAGTCGCTGTCTTAAGGTCTGGCCCGGTTTGAAATTGACTGGAATTTTGTGTTTTTGGAAGATTCTTCTGAATTTTTCCGATAGACCTGCCACATATGGGATAACTACGTTCTTCCGTTTTTCCCTTTCTGCCTCAGGTGGTTCTTTGTGGCGCCTTTTGGACGATTTGACAAAGGTCCACTTAGGGTAGCCGCATGTCTGGAGTGCTGTCTTGATGTGTTTCAATTCCTTTTGTTTTCCCTCTGTGCTGGAGGGAACCTTCTGGGCCCGGTCATGCAGTGTCCGGATTACCCCCAGTTTGTGCTCCAGTGGGTGGTGGGAGTCAAATAAGAGGTACTGGTCTGTGTGTGTGGGCTTCCTGTAGACCTCGATGCTGAGGTTACCATCTTTATCAAGAGACACCGCACAATCCAGGAAGGGCAAAATGTTATCTCTCGTATCCTCCCTGGTGAACTTGATGTTCTTGTCCACCGCATTTATGTGTCGCGTGAAAGCCTCCAATTCTTGGGTTTTGATTTTGACCCATGTGTCATCCACATATCTGAACCAGTGGCTGGGAGCTGTTCCTGTGAAGGAGTTCAGGGCCCTCTCCTCCACCTCCTCCATGTAGAGGTTCGCCACGATAGGAGACACTGGAGAACCCATGGCACAGCCGTGTTTCTGTCTGTAAAAAACTTCATCGTATTTGAAGTATGTCGTGGAAAGGCAAAGGTGCAGAAGGTTGCAAATTTGGTCAGGGTTGAGGTTAGTTCTGGTATCTAGGGAGCTGTCTTGTTGTAGGCGTTTCCTAACTGTCTCTACTGCCTCACTGGTCGGTATGCAAGTGAAAAGAGAAGTGACATCGAAGGAGACCATGGTTTCATCCGGTGGTAGAGTAAGGTTCTGTATCTTCTTCGTGAAATCTATGGAGTTTTGGATGTGGCGTGGTGTGTTCCCCACCAAAGTGGACAAGATGCCAGAGAGGTGTTTGGCGATGTTGTAGGTCACCGAATTGATGCTGCTGACGATGGGTCTGAGTGGTGCTCCTTCCTTGTGGATCTTGGGGAGACCATAGATGCATGGAATGGCCTCTCCAGGGTACAGACGGTAATAGGTAGGGCGGTCAATGATGTGGTCTTTTTCCAGTTTCTGTAGGTGTTCTATCACCTTCTTCTTGTAGCTGCTGGTGGGGTCCCTTTTTAAGATCTCATAAGTTTCATGGTCACTGAGCAGTGAGGTTATCTTTGTGTGGTAATCTGATGTGTTTAGGATGACAGTGCATCTCCCTTTGTCGGCTGGAAGGATGGTGATGCTTGGATCCTTGCCCAGTGTGGAAATCGCCCTCCTTTCTTCAATGGTGATATTAGAGGGAGGTATTTTTGCACTGGCGAGGGTGGCCGACACTTTAAGTCGGATCTGTTCAGCTTCAGAGGAGTTCAGCTTGTTGTTCTTAATTGCTGACTCTGTAGCTGTGATGAGATCCACTATAGGTAGTTGTCGTGGAGAGATTGCGAAATTCAGGCCTTTTGCCAGCACATCTCTTTCCGGTTTCGTGAGGAACCTGTGAGATAGGTTCTTCACCCATTTGTCCTGGACGTCTGCTGATGCGCCTTCATTGTGTTTGGCTCCTAGGTGTGTTGGTCTGGTCTCTGTTCTGTAGGCTTTGTTCAGCAAAGATTGGAATTTGTGAGTCTGCCGTTTCTTGCTTGTGTTGTGTTGGGCTAGTTGAGCCTGGGTGACGAAATTGGATACTTCTTCAAAGATGAACGAGGGGAAAAGAGTTGCAAGTTTCTCTTCAGTTTGGTGGATTTGGACCTTCAGGGCATCGATGGTGAAGTGGACTTGTCGTATCCTTTCATTCAGAAGTTGGGTTTGTGCTTTCGACAAAATTTGTCCGGCTCTGTGTCCTTTGACCGCGGATCCCAGGCGCAAACTCCTCGGAATCAGTCTGGACTGTCTGCATCTCAGGTTAAAGCGGAGGTGGTTTCTGTAGTCCGCCAGCTTTCTTGAAAGCTTCTCATATTCCCGCACCAATAGAAGGGTGTTCCTCCCAAATTGTAGGGCAATATGTCCGTGAAGGTTCTCAGTCATCCAGGTCATCTTGATCTCGGAGTGTTTAGTAGGAAACAACTGGACTTCTTATCTTGTTTGAAGACGTTTCAGAACCTCAGAACTGAAGAAGCCTTTCGGATGAGAGGCGAAACGTCTTCAAACAAGATAAGAAGTCCAGTTGTTTCCTACTAAAACACTCCGAGATCAAGATGACCTGGATGACTGAGAACCTTCACGGACATATTGCCCTACAATTTGGGAGGAACACCCTTCTATTGGTGCGGGAATATGAGAAGCTTTCAAGAAAGCTGGCGGACTACAGAAACCACCTCCGCTTTAACCTGAGATGCAGACAGTCCAGACTGATTCCGAGGAGTTTGCGCCTGGGATCCGCGGTCAAAGGACACAGAGCCGGACAAATCCTGTCGAAAGCACAAACCCAACTTCTGAATGAAAGGATACGACAAGTCCACTTCACCATCGATGCCCTGAAGGTCCAAATCCACCAAACTGAAGAGAAACTTGCAACTCTTTTCCCCTCGTTCATCTTTGAAGAAGTATCCAATTTCGTCACCCAGGCTCAACTAGCCCAACACAACACAAGCAAGAAACGGCAGACTCACAAATTCCAATCTTTTATCTGAGGACACTGTTGAAAATTTTAAAGAAATTATTCCCTCTGCATTAATTTCAGTGCCATATCCCAAAATAACAGAGGAGTCATATCTTAAATTTAGCCCCTCCCAGCTTGATCACCTTGCCGATTTCACTGCCGGCTCTCTACGTGCTTCACTCGATTCCATTGCCCCAGTTAAAAAGAAAACAAAACCAGTAAAGAGACTAGCTCCGTGGTATAATCTTAACACTCGCAAGTTAAAACAGAAAACTCATAAACTTGAAAAGAAATGGCGTTCCACTAAACTGGAAGAGCCACACATGGCCTGGCAGGATAGCCTTAAAGTATACAGGAAGGCCCTTCGCCGAGCAAGAAAAGACTACTATTCAGCGTTGATAGAAGAAAACAAGAATAAGCCCAGGATCCTTTTCAGCACTGTAGCCAGGCTGACTGAGAGCCATCATTCTATTGAACCATGCATTCCTAGAGCCCTCACCTGTAATGATTTTATGAACTTCTTCAATAATAAAATTAGACTTATCAGAGAAAATATCCTACACTCCACAGATTCCAGTTCAGCAACAGGAATTATAGAGGCTGTTATTAGTCCTGATGTGTGTTTGGAAAGCTTCCATCCAATTGACCTTAAGGAACTAACGACAACATTATCTTCATCTAAATCATCAACCTGTATACTAGACCCCATACCTACTAGGTTGCTCAAAGAGGTTTTACCCCTAATTAGAAATCCACTACTAAACATTATCAATCTATCCCTTGTAACAGGTTATGTGCCCCAGTCATTTAAAGTAGCTGTAATTAAACCGCTCCTAAAAAAACCTACCCTAGACCCAGAAGTTTTAGCCAACTATAGACCAATATCCAACCTCCCCTTTCTTTCAAAGATTCTAGAGAAAGCAGTAGCGAAACAACTATGTGGCTTTCTTCAGTATAATAGTCTATTTGAAGAGTTTCAGTCAGGTTTTAGAAAGCATCACAGCACAGAAACGGCATTGGTAAAAGTTACAAATGACCTCCTCACTGCATCTGATGCGGGACTTATCTCTATACTAGTCTTATTAGATCTTAGTGCAGCTTTTGACACTATCGATCATCACATCTTACTACAGAGGATGGAACACCAAATTGGCATTAAAGGATCTGCTCTAAGATGGTTTAAGTCCTACCTATCTGATAGATATAATTTTGTTCATGTTAATGATGAATCATCAAGATATGACAAGGTTAGTCATGGAGTCCCACAAGGTTCTGTGCTTGGACCATTACTATTTACTCTATATATGCTTCCTGTAGGTAAAATTATTAGAAAGCACTCCATACATTTTCACTGTTATGCAGATGACACACAACTATACTTATCAATGAAGCCAGATGAAACCCATCAGTTAGCTAATCTACAGTCATGTCTTAAGGACATTAAAAACTGGATGTTTCATAACTTTTTAATGTTAAACTCTGACAAAACTGAAGTCATTGTGCTGGGCCCCAAACACATTAGAGACTCATTATCCAGCAACATAGTTAATCTGGATGGCATTGCCTTGGCCTCCAGCACCACTGTCAGAAACCTGGGTGTTATCTTTGACCAGGAGCTGTCTTTTAAATCACATGTTAAACAGATTTCAAGGACCGCCTTCTTTCACCTCCGTAACATTGCTAAAATCCGGCACATCCTGTCTCAACAAGATGCAGAAAAACTAGTTCATGCGTTTGTTACTTCCAGGCTGGACTACTGTAATTCTTTATTTTCAGGTTGCCCTAACAAAATTTTAAAAACTCTTCAGTTAATCCAAAATGCAGCAGCGCGTGTACTGACTAGAACTAATATCAGAGACCATATTTCCCCCATACTGGCTTCTCTGCACTGGCTCCCCGGTTAATTTAGAATAGAATTTAAAATCCTTGTTCTCACCTACAAAGCTATTCATGGTCAGTCACCATCTTATCTTGAACAGCTCATAGTACCCTATCGCCCATCCAGAACCTTACGCTCCCAGGATGCAGGGTTATTGGTGATCCCAAGAATTTCCAAAAGTAGAATGGGAGGCAGAGCTTTCAGCTATCAAGCTCCTCTCCTGTGGAACTATCTTCCAGTCTTGGTACGGGAGGCAGACACACTCTCTGATTTTAAGAGTAGGCTTAAAACCTTCCTTTTTGATAAAGCTTATAGTTAAGGCTGGCCTATCTAGCCCTTAGTTATGCTGCTATAGGCTTAGGTTGCTGGGGGAACACTCCATGATTCACTGAGCTTTCTTCTCTCCCCCCTCTGACTCCGACTCCTTCTCTGCTCCTGTAAATGTCCATATCCTTACACTAACTTTACTTCTTCCCCGGAGTCGTTGTGCTTTACCATCCTGCAGGTTTTTCTAGGTCGCGGTGGGAGGTGCTGCTGTGGTCCTGCCTGATGCCTCCTGGCCACATTAGGAAAGGAGATCCTGTGACTTGGATCCTGTGACTTGGATCCTAGGCTGGATTTCCAAGTGCAAATCGGGACCCACAGATCACAATGGCTTCTGGATCAATAGACTACACCTGCTTCTGGACCACTACACTTCACATATCCCTGGATTTACAGATTCTACATACTCTTGGACTCAGCAACACCTAGATGTTGCTACATGGAGTACAATGACTCCTGGACCAACAGAGTCCACCTGCGTCTGGATCACTAGACTTTCCATACATCTGGACTCATAGAATCCACAGACTCTGGGACTCATGGATGTTTTATGCATTCTAAGTGAACTGTTGTTATCATGTTTTTGTGTTCTGTACAAGTGACATTTATTGCACGTCTGTCCGTCCTAGGAAGAAGGATCCCTCCTCTGTGGCTCTTCCTGAGGTTTCTTATTTTCCCTGTTTAGGGTTTTTTAAGTTTTTCCTCACCCGGTTCGAGGGTCTAAGGGCAGAGGATGTCACATCTGTACAGTTTGTCAAAGCCCAGTGAGATAATGTGTAAATTGTGATTTCGGGCTATACAAATAAAATTTGATTTGATTTGATTTGATAGTCCACTCCTGGCTTTCCCCTCTACCAACCCACTTTTCCTGCCTGGCTGCCTACCTCTCCTAATCAAGCTCATTAGATCATTATCACCCAGCCTCCTCTTAACCAGCTCCTCCACACTCACTCTCTGCCAGATTGTCGTCGCGTCATGCACTACCCTCCAGCACTCTTTTCCGGACGGATCTCCTGGTACCTGACCTGCCTTCTGCCCCTGACCACGTCTCCTCGTCTCTGCCCCGGTAACCTGACCTGCCTTCTGTCTTTGCATCTGCCCACTCCCTGTCTGCCTGCAGCCTGCCTGGACTCCTTCTCCGGAGACTCCTGCCCCATTCAGAACTTGGACTGTGCTCGCCGACCAGTTTTCCTGATTGTCGTCCTTTTTGGACTCTTGAACTTTGTCAAAAAAGTTCTGAACTGTTCCGGTCTAGGTTTGTGCTGTTCTTGGGTCCGCTCTCACACCCGTTACAACAGATGCAGAGTCGTAGGCTAAGGCCTGGTGTTGGGGCTTCTCAGCATACAACTGTTTGGCCTCTCTCGCAGCCTTTTTGAAGGTGTATTTAGACTCTTTAAATCTGTCGTTGCCCCCACAAGGGTAAATGCCTCTTCTTTTTGATGCCTCAACTGTCTGAGTTTTGGGGTGAACCAGGGCTTGTCATTGTTGTACCTCACCTTGGTCCTTGATGGCACACAGCAGTCCTCACAGAAGCTGATGTATGATGTCAAAGCTTCTGTGTACTCATCCAGACTATTGGTGGCAGTCCTGGAAACATCCCAGTCAGTGCAGTACAAACATGCCTGGATCACTTACTGCTTCAATGTTCCACTTCTTCACATTCCTCAACACAGGTTTTCCTGAGTTTTAGTCTCTGTCTGTATGAGGTGATGAGATGACCACAACGTGATCAGAGTGGCCCAGTGCCGCCCAGGAAAGATTATAATAGGTTTCCTTAACAGTGGTGTAACAGTGATCCAGAGTTCTCTCCTCCCTGGTTGGGTACATAATAAATTGTCTGCTTTGGGAAGCTCCTGGGACAGATGACCTTTGTTAAAGTCACCAAGGACAATAACTAAGGTGTCCAGGTTGGTCCCCTCCACAAACAGTATCTGGTCTGCAAGCACGCGCTGAGCCTCCTGCGCATTGACCTGTGTTGGGATGTAGACACCAACCGGAATGAATGAAGGGAAGGGTAAAAGGATTTACAGTTTATAAAAAATGACTCCAGATCAGGAGAGCAGCGCTGTTTAATTGCTTTCACATTGGTACACCATCCACTGTTGATGAAAAAACGGATTCCTCCGCCTGTCTTGCCACCAAGTTCCGAGTTACGATCTGCTCTGAAAAATTGGAAGCATGCCAGCTGCAGCTCAGAGTCCAGTATCGAACAACCCAGCCACGTGTCCATGAAGCACAAGATGGCAGATGATGAGAAATACTTATTTTTACCCAACAGTAGCTGAATCTCGTCCATTTTGTTGGTGAGAGAAAACATATTAGAGAGAAATATTCCAGGCAACATTGTGCGGTAAGCGTGTAGACAAAGGCGCACAAGCCCACCTACCTGTTTCCCTCTTCTGCTGCGCTTCACTATGTGCACAAAGGTGGGAGCACCTTTGAAAAAACAGCCCTATTAAACAGTCGAATGGACAAGAAATGTGGGGATTAAGTCCGCTGGAGTTTTTCTCCTGATGTTCATAAACTCTTCACTGGTGTAGAGGAGCTGACAACTATCACAGATAACACACATATTTAACAAAACAAAAAATAACAAATTCTCCATGGCCTGTCACATGGGTCAGGTCAATGGCACAGTCGTATGATCAGTGAGGTGGAAGGGACAGAGCTTTAGGTTTACTGAATACCTTAGCCAGGTCGTGGTACTCCGAAGGAACCCCAGTGAGATCTGGTGGATCAGGTGGTGGACTCACAGGATTACCTCCAGGTGGCTGGGCAGAGCGAAGGCAGTGGGAATGACAAAAAGCACTCCAGGTGTTTATGGTAGCGTTGGGCCAATCAATCTGAAGATTTTGGAGGTATAACCAGGGGAGACCCAGAACGATGTCGTTATAGGGAGACGGAAGGACAAGAGACGGGATCATCTCGTGATGATTTCCTGAGACCAGCAGGGACCTCGGTTTGTTCTGTCGGTTGATGTTGGTGAGGACATGACCATCTAACGCTGGGGTTTGGGGGTTTAACGAATGGCTCTGTTTTAATTTGTAATTTTACGAACTTTTTTAATACTAACATTTTACTTAGAAGAGAGAAATTTCAAACACAACTATCCTCAACTGGCACAGACCTTTCTCTGAACACAGAGATCGTGGAGTCAGCTAAGACATCAGATAGTACCTAAAAAGTTTTACTCCAATTGACGTTGAGCAAATATTCTCAACAATTATTTCTTCTAGACTAGCTACATGTATTCTAGACCCAATTCCTGCTAAACTACTTAAAGACACACTACCCTTAATTAGCACGTTTCTGTGAGATATGATTAATTCATCCCTGATAACAGGCTACGTACCAAAGTTCTTCAAACCTCTTCTTAAAAAGCCAACACTTAAACCGTAAGTTTTTGGAATGCTACAGACCAATATCTAACCTTCCCTTTATGTAATTGGCAGAGCAAAGTCAAGGGGAGAGCCCCTTTTTACGACAATATACCAAGTCACCCCCACAGATGAGCATTTCTACATATAAATTGGTCATCCCATAAAAAAAAGAAACAACACAGTCAATACATTTTCAATTAAGACCATATTGGCCTGAATACTAGGATGAGCGGACGCTGGCATGCATGTCCTTGACTTTCTTCGTGTTGTGTTTGTGGTATGTTGCTGCAATCACAGTGAGGAATTCAAGATGAGCATGGGTCAGCTGGTTTCTCTCTTGCCTTCTGATAATGTTCATAGTTGAAAACTCAAGTTTGCTTCAGAAACCAACTCCAGAAGTGCCTTAGAACGTCCAGGTAATGTAGGGTATTAACCTGGGCTGCTTCCCCATTCACTGTCTCACTGGCCTCAAATGCCCTTAACTGCCTGATCTTACAGCGCTCAACCTCACAAGCTACAAAATCTGGTTCTAAAGCTGTCTCTATCGTTAGTGAGCTGCATATGGCTACACAGCCATCATATTCTGCATCTGAACTCACAGGCTCAGTTTCGTTCGTTGTCGGTCATCGGGAAAGAGCATCAACTGCAGTATTGCATCGGCTAGGGTGGTACTTAACATCAACATCAAACACAGCCAGTTGAACAAACCATTGCTGTTGGATAGCCCCTAAATTTGCTATGGAGAGGTGACACAGGGCGGTAATGTCTGTGATGACAGTGAACTTAAACCCCAGAAGGTAACCCCTGAACTTTTTTGTAACTGCCAATTTAAGTTCTAGTAGCTCAGACGTCATGTAGCTGTAATTTTGATCATTCTTTTCAGCACCCCTGAGCCTCCGACTTGCATAGCCTATAATTTTCTTTCTATCTGTCTGTTCTTGATACAGAACCGCACCTAAACCTAGACTGATAACATCTGTCTAAAGTATAAAAGATACGGTTAACTCTGCTTAGCTTAGTGTGGGAGCACTGGTAAGTTTTTCTTTTAATTGCTCAAAATTCTAGTTGGCACTGTGGTGTCCAGACTGACCTAAATAACAATTTAGCCTTTGCCTAATTATTCTCCCTGATACATGCATTTACATTATCATGGAGGGACCTTGCTATTTAGGAGAAACCCTCTTATCTACTACAGTAACTGCAAAATCCTAAAAAAGACCTGAGATCTCTCACAGTGTTAGGAGTGGGCCACACTCTCACTGCACTTATTTTTGCCACAGGTCTGTACCTAGGGAAGAGACTTGACCCAGAAACCGGACCTCAGACAAGAGAAAATGGAAATTTTCCTGTCTTCTTCAGCGACTTCAGGATGGTCTTCAGCCTCACCAGGCGGTCATGAAAGGTTGGTTAAAACGCTGCTGAAAAGTTGCGGGTGAGTTAGACTACCCGTAGGGGAATTCTCAGTTACTTGTACAGGTCAAATGGTATCGTGAATGCAGGTTTGTGTCTGTCCTTCTCATGCAATGCAAGTTGATGGTATCTACTTGCCAGGTCAGTTATGAAAAAAAAACAACTTTCCATTACTCAGTGGATCCAGGCTTTCATCAATGCGCAGGAGTGGGAACACAATTCACCTGTTCTTTGCATTTAGTTTCTTATAGTCTACACAAGGCTTTAGGCTCCCATCAGATTTACGGACCAAAACAACTGGTGCAGCATAAGAACTTGAACTCTCCTGAATCAGTCCTTTTCTCTGCAGCTCAGATTATATGCTCCCTGACCTCCTGGCATTGATGAGATGTAATGCAGTGTCTCATCCACCACCAGGATTTTATGTTTCACCCGATCAGCAAATCCCAGATCCTCATCATGCACGGCAAATACATCTGCATACTTTTTAAGGAGCGTTCCCAGGTCTGCCTGTTGCTCTGATGTAGTACTTATGTGCAGTCTATCCAGTAAACTCTGTATGTCACTGTTCGTTTATTGCTGATATCCCTAGTTGATAGTCACGTCCTCATGGTTAGTGGAAATATGCTAAAGCTTCACTTTATGGGTCACCTTCGATACACTGACAAGGGTTAAGAATACCCAAAACAGTTTTTGAGGGCAACCAGATATCCTCTTGCAGGAAGTTAATGACCTGAACTGAAAACACATGACAACTGGAGGAGATTACAGCGGGAACGACCATCAACCTACCAGGCAGGGAAGTGTTTACTGGCTCTAGCAGCATGCTGGAATTTCCGCTGGACTGACTTTTAAGACCTTTTATGTAGACTGTAGCAACCAATGTAGCAGGTACGGCTGAGGCTCAGATGGTAGAGCGGTTGTCCAGTTATCGGAAGGTTCATGGTTCGATCCCAGACCCTGCAGTTAACATATCGAACTGTCCTTGAGCAAGACACTGAACCCAAAATTGCTTCTGATGCTGCGCCATCAGTGTATGAGTGTGTGAATAGTTAATGCTCCTGATGAGCAAGTGGCAGCCAGCGAGGTAGTCACTCTCACTAGTGTGTGATTGTGCGTGTGAATGGGTGAATGCAAAAACCTGTAATTAAAAAGTGGTCAACAATGACTAGAAAAGCGCTATATAAATACAGGACCTTTACATTTTTAGGTACCCGTACTTAGTGCTTGCTTATTGCATGGGTTGTGGAAACCTTTTCTGCAACTTTAGCTTCCTGCACTCGGTGGAAAGCGTCTCTCCAGAGGGAATCCATCTCACCCCAAGAGTTGTGTCAAATTCTCAAAGTACTAATTGTCTGCCTTGCTTGGCAATGTTCATTCTAATGAGGCCAGGTAAATAGGAATCAGATTCTTCTTTGTCATCATCTTTGATTATTAGGAACCCACATTTAGGTATAGTTACCCCCATGACCTGCATGTCTAGCGCAACATATCCCAGATAAGGGACCGGGGCAGCTTGCTGACAGCTGTCAGCTTAAGTCATTTAGCAGTGCGGTGCATGTCTTCATCCTCTCCATGGAGAGGGTTTCTGAAGAAACTTTCAGTCAGTGTGTTCACATTACTTCCTGTGTCAAGTATACATCTAAGGGGAACACATGCTATCTGGACATCTACTTCCAGACATTCACCAATAGCGTGTTCCAAAAAACATTTCTTGGTTAAGGTGTTTTCTGAGCCTTCAGACTTCCTCAAATTGCTCGGCTCATAGCAATGGAGGGACCCCATTTCCCTGTACTGTAGGGCTAGGCACAGTAGAACACTGATTTCCTGGTTTATGTGGGGCAGTGCCTAACCCCTTCACTACCTGCTTCTGAACTGGCACTCTGCATGGTAAGACCACGAATGGCATTTGTTAATTCACTGATAGCTTTACCCTGCTGTGATATTACCTTAACTATTTCTTGTAGAGTAACTGCCAAGTTAGCTTATACATTACTTGTTGAGTCTTTCTTTCTTCTGAAACCTCATCGATGCTTTCACCTACAAGGTTTCAACACAGCTAAATCAAGTGTAATGAGGCAGGGTGAAGCCTGCACCCCCTATCCTTATCTCAGAGGGAGACAGACTGCAGGTAATTCCCTTGATTCCCTTGAGGGTGCCGCCAATGGATTGTATATCTTGGCCAGGTACGAGGCATCAGTTGTGCTTACTACTACTTCGGGGGGAGGTGCTGCTAGAGTAATAGCATCTGGAATTGCTTGCTCGAAGCATGGCTGCCCTGGATTCTTGGCTTTTATCTCCTGTCAGCAGTGATTGACATAGTAAAACTTTTGCAGTCTTATATCATAAGTTCATCACATGTCAAACAGAGCTTCGGCTTTCTCTGCTCTCTGGCTTTGCAGGGCTAGTCAGTCAGACAGTTGGTCGGATATAGGAGTGGGGTTGTTTTGCTCTGGTCCTGCATATGTAATGCAGAGCTTCTCATTGGGTAGACTTGCTTATTTATCTTCTCAGAATGTAGCATTTGGTGTGCCTTATGCTAATTGTGGCTTAATTTGGCCTCTGCAGCTCTGATGTTTTTTTCACTGTCTGGTGGCTTGGAAGCACTCCATTCCTGATTGGGTGTTTTTGCCCGGTGGGTATCATCAGATTTCCACCTCTTTCCTGGCATTACTGCTGCTTTGTGTCCTGTTTCACGTCACTGCGTTTCACACCTGGTGCTGCGTTGTCAACTGCTGTTGGTGTGCCCTACTGCTGCTAGCATGCTACAGCTTGAGATGTTAATGTCCACATGAGTAAGAGACATTGAACTGACTGTCGCTGTAGCTGGCTGCAGGTTGGCCCCCAGTTCTATGCAGCATGGCATTCCTCAATTAAAGTCTTGGTTTTACAGGGATCATCTCTCTGGTTAACATCACTTGATGTATATTGTCACTCCTTTCCATTTCGAATGAGTTGTGACATGCATGTGTGAATTCAAAAAATTACATGCACTATTAGCACTTTCACACCAATACGGTTCTCGTTCTGGCTCTGGTTTCATTCTTGGGTCTGTGAACCTTTGTGCCTTCTAGCAAACCAGCCCACGTTCAGACTTGTCTAAGCGGACCGGCATACAGCTTCTTTTTGTGGGTTCTGCCTTCAAGTTTCTGCTGAAAACTCAGCGGAGTTTTTGCCCAAATCGCAACCAAACATTTTGTTTCCTCCGCAGACCAATGAACAACTTTCTTCAATGTAGAGTTTTTGGTTCCCGTGCGAACCAATTTTTCAGGTTCTAAACCTAAAAAGTTTTTAGTATAAACGCTCTGGATGGTTCATAAGTAGGTGTGGGAACCAGAACTGGCATGGAGCCATGTTGGTGTGAAAGCGCTATGTGAACCAGTTTAGTCTGAGGCTGAACATACATAAAGTCACTTTGTAGCTCTCCGCATTACCCTAAAATATCTAAAATTGTCTTATTTGGCATGAATCTGAAATTTTATGGGAAAAAAAAAAACAAGTTCCAAGATAGATACACACTGGCCCACACGTCAGTATTGTAATTTTTTTCTCCCTAATATCGATGTTGGAACCAAAATCTCACATGAACTCATATAAAAGGTAAAATACAAGGTAAAAAGTTACATACATCATCAAAGCATTCAGTGGCTGAATGAACTGTGATGTGCAACTATATACCCAATAAAACTTAAATTTCTCACTTTATATACAAGCCACCTGAAATACACACCTTTCAACAGTCAAGCTCAGTGCAGACTGACAAGGGAACAGAAGTATGCCGGTAAATCTACTATAAACCATTAGAGGACGTAGTTTGACAATAAAAAAATACTTTCTAATCTCAAGAAAATTTCATGAAATAAAGGTTTTCGATCAAATTAAAAACAACACAACATGAATATTATAAAAAATGTTTTCTGTTACAATTGCAATGAAGTGGTCCGCTGAACTGGAAAAAACATTTGCAAATTCAATAAAACAGTTCACTCTGCATCCCACCTCTGATTCTGGTTAAGCTGGGGACACACTACACAACTTCACAGTTACACATTAACAGACTGGTTTCAGCAGATTTTTGTATGATGACTGAAACACTGGGATCACACACTTAACAACTGCGCCTGATGAGGGATTGCAGACTACTTGATTTTTCAAACCATCTAAATCCAACTGAACGCATCAAAGTCTTGCGAGGCCTAATTGTTCAGCGGAACTTTCAGAGCACTGCAGTTGAATCCATTCTGCTTTAGAAGTTACCTGATTAGAATTAATTTCCCTACGTGGAATAATTAATTAAACTGTATACCATGTTTTAGCTGCTCCCTTCTTTTCTATCCAGTCCATTCCACTTGGCTTGATCATTCAGAGTGTATGTGCACACCACATTTCAGCTATAGTAGTATTGTGTCTCTGTGTTTTGCTTTTGTTGCAGCCTAGGGTAAGCTAAAAAGACTTATATTCAGGTAACCTATCACATCCTGATTCAGGCGTAAAGCAACATAATAAAACATAAACATCCAACTAATCATGGCCATTAGGTACTATTTTGGAAGTTAGATATAGCTATTGTGTAGATCACCTTACAAAATGGGCATACAGTTGTCATGGCAAAGGATAAATTCAGTCTTGACCCAGACTTCCAGCAGTTTTAACACTGGAGCAGCACCTGCATCTGCACAGACAGATGCAGTTCACCAGTGGGCATTTATGTCATGAAAGGAATCTGGATAATTTGGGTATTACCCAGTGGAAACGTTAAAAAAGTTAAAAAAGTTGAAAAAAAAAACTATCAAAGAGAGATGGAGAGAGAGAGAGAGAGAGAGAGAGAGGGCGAGAAAACACCAGGACACCAAGGACTGATGATGTAGGGAGGACCCAACCACATTTTATTTGCTTCCGACGCCCATGCACGACACAGACATGACAATATACTGTAACTAAACTGAACTCCGTCTCCTTCTGTCTCTACAAAAAATCTATTTCTGCATACTTGATAAATCTGCGAAATGTAACAGCGCCACATTTGAGCAAAAATACTCAAAATAAGCCGCAAATGCAGTGAAGTTTTAGTCATACTCATCACTTCAGGATGATGTAAGTACAACAGATAACCATGCTCAGGTGCAATTGGGGTCTGAGCAATGTAAGCACAGGCCAAACTGGTGAGGGGGTACAATCATACTTTGGCAAGACACAAAGCTGCTGTTCCTCTTCCTTGGTGTTTTGGCTCCTCCATCTTATTGCCGAACAGTTGTAACACCCATCATTTGAGGCCTTTTTTATACTCTTGACACATGATGTGTTCTTCCAATTGAGTGGGCACAGGTGCAACATTAGCAAGACTGATTGGTAGTCAGGGTCCTGCATTTTGAAGGTCAGGGTTATTTGGGCAAAGTGTGCTAAATGGTAATTTTGTGGTTTGCAACATTTATAACATATGAATAAATACATGAAATTATATATGTATATATATGTGTTATTACTATTGTATAATTTACTTGTTTTAATCTTGCTTGAGGGTGGGGTGAGTTTTTGTATGTATTCTATATGATCTTGTTTTGACCTTCTACTGAGTTATACTGTTTGTGTCATGTTTCTGAATACAAAATATAAAAATTTGATCAATAAAAGAAGTTGAGAATACTATTTTAGAAGAATTTAGAGGTAGAAATGCTGCTCTTGAAGATTAAGCCATGGTGAAAAGCTCATGCAGCAATGAATAACTATTTTAATGGTACATGAATTAGCTGACTGATATGAGTCAGCTCATAGACAATTAATTGTTGAAAAAATGTTAAAGATATAGAAACAATGACGTAAGCAATCATTCTTTTCCTTCCCTCTCATGGCCGAGTTTTTAACTTTTCCCACAAATTGGACCCTGACCTCTAAGGATGTTCAGAGTGTGATTAATTCGAAGATACAACCTATGGTTTTTCTATAACTATAACTTTTCCAGGTAGCTGACCTCAACAGTTTTTCTGTGTATTTAACTGCAGGTAGTGTCTGGTGTCAGATTTGAGCAGTTGTTGTTGATAATGGCTAATTTAAACTTGCAGTATGTTCCCCTGTTCTAATTGTATTTGTCTGTGTGCACCTGTGTCTCTCTCTCATGCGCACACACTCACACACACACACACACACATTCAATGTTGAGCCGCTGCTCACTCTGTAAAAAATATTCAGTGCATGTTTTTTTTCCATTTTTTAACTCATGTGTCTGTGATCCTCCTCTTGGTCCTTTTAAGAGGAACCGTGAATGTATGTTTATCAGAATTACTTCCACCTGGCTTGTATTAGTTGCTCCCTCTTATCCTGGATTGACAAACATGTAACCAATTAAACCAGGATGAGCTGGATCCGAATTAGTCAAGCCTGAACTTCCCATTATCCTATCCTGCTTTCATGCACAGACAAGAGTAGACAGGAATAAAAGGAGATGCAATGTAAGGCAAAGAGGGAGGTGGCAAAGGCTCAACAGAAGGCATATGATAAGCTGTAGAAGAGGTTGGACAATAAGGAAGGAGTAAAGGATTTGTATCATCTGGTAAGGCAGGGGGATCAAGCTAGGAAGAAGGTGCAGCAGGTTAGGGTTATTAAGGACAGGGATGGAAATGTCATAACAAGTGAGGAAAGTGTCCTGAGAAGATGGAAGGAGTACTTTGAGGAGCTGATGAATGAAGAAAATGACAGGGAAATAAGGGTGGAGGAAGTAGAAACTGTGAAAAGGGAAGTTAGAAATATTAGTAAAGATAAAGTGAGGAAAAGCTTTGAAGAGGATGAAGAGTGAAAAGGTAGCTGGTCCTGATGAGATACCGGTAGATGTATGGAAGTGTCTAGGAAAGAGAGCAGTGGGTTTGTTGAAAAAACTGTTAAACATGATCTTTGACAGTGAGGAGATGAGCGAGGAATGGAGGAAAAGTGTACTGGTGACGATCTTTAAGAACAAAGGTGATGTGCAGAGTTGTAGCAAATACAGAGGGATTAAGCTGTGGTGAGCCACACAATGAAGATTTAGAGCAGGTGGAAGGAAATCTGGAGAGGTGGAGGTATGCAATGGAAAGAAGAGGAATAAGCAACTCAGTCGTAGCGAGACAGAATACATGTGTGTAAATGAAAGTGGAACTCACTCACCTTTACAGGGGAGTAAAGGTGAAAAAGGTCTATGAGTTTAAGTACTTAGGGTCAACTGTTCAGAGCAACGGGGAGTGTGGTAAAAAGGTGAAGACGCAAGTGCACACACGGTGGAGTGGGTTGGGAAAAGTGTCAGGAGTGATCTGCTTAGGAGTGAAAGAGTAGCAGCAAAAGTGAAAGGGAAAGGTTTACAAGAGGGTAGTGAGAGCAGCAATGTTGTTTGGTTTGGAGATGGCGGCACTGACCAAAAGACAGGTGGCAGAGTTAAAGATGTTGAAATTCTCTTTGGGTGTGACGAGGATGGACAGGATTAGGACAGAGCAAATCAGAGGGACAGCAAAGGACGTTTTAGAGACAAAGTTAGAGAGGTCAGGTTGAGATGGTTTGGACATGTGAAGAGGAGGGACAGTGATTATATTGGTAGAAGGATGCTCAAGATGGAGCTACCAGACAGAAGGCAAAAAGAAAGACCAAAGAGGAGAATCATGGATGTGGTGAGAGAAGACATGCAGTAGTTATATGTTATGTTCTGTTATATAGTTTATGAAGGAAAAGAAAGATGGAGGAGAATGATTCACTGTCATGACTCCTAGAAAAAGTGAGGTAAAGCTGAAGAGGAAGTTTTTGTCAAAGAAGTTCAACATGATCTTGGCCAGTGAAAACTTGCCTGATGAATGGTGGAAAAGTTTACTGGTGCCACTCTTTAAGAGCAAAGGTGGTATGAAGAATGTAGCAACTACAGAGGGATAAAGCTGATGAGCCTCACAATGAAGATTTGGGAAAGAATATTAAGAGAGGAAGTGATGATTGCCTACACAGCTTTACAGCAGGTCCTCATCCACAGTGGGTCTCTGGTCAGAGAGATAAACAGAGAACCCGAGGTCTGACATCCTAATAAACTCTACTTATGCTCAGTATGAGAGGAAAAAAGCTTCTTTCATTGGGATTGTTTATTTATACATATGTTCATACGTATAGTGTATGTAATAAGAACAATAAAAAACATTCTTAAGTCAAAAATAAAAAGTGACATCACACAAATAGCACCCTTAAGATGCATTAGCACTAGCGTGCTACATTTACAAGACAGTCTCAATGCACTATCCATCCATCCATCCATCCATTTTCTACCGCATATCCTGTTAGGGGTCGTGGGGGGGCTGGAGCTTATCTCAGCATCTTCGAGCAAAGGTGGGGTACACCCTGGACAAGTTGTCAGTTCATCGTAGAGCTGACATACAGACACAAACAACCATCCACACTCTCATTCACACCTATGGGCAATGTAGAGTGACCAATTAACCTAACCCCCAGTTTTCATGTTTTTGGACTGTGGGAGGAAGCCGGAGTACCCAGAGAGAACCCACGCAGACACAGGGAGAACATGCAAACTCCGCACAGAAACGCCCCGACCCGGGAATCGAACCCTGGACCTTCTTGCTGTGAGGCGACAGCGCTAACCACTGCACTAGTATTGGCTTATTAACAGTGAAAACATCAACATCACAATTGAGAAATTCTATTGGAAAAAAATACACTTTCAATAGCCGAATACAGTAATCATGGCCATAACTCATCTAAACTGCAATGTGTCCTATTAACAATACGTTAAAGAACTTATATTTAGTCATTTATGCATACAGTGCTTGATCCTCGGCAGTCGTGGGTGGAGGTAAAATGTACCCAGGACGTGAGCAGGAGTTAAGGATCCCAAGCCCTGCTAAGTGGTCTTTTCTAATGTCTGTCCATTTCTCTCCATTTACGTTGCCAATACTGCCCCCTTGTGTGAGTTAGTACACTTGGAGTGAAGTGTTTCTGACCTTTTTTGTTTGAATTTTAACGATCGGGGCTGATACAGGTACGGTAAAATATTGCAATATTTAGAGATGTTTGTAAGGACTCTGTGACTGTAATATATTATGTGGTCACTTTCTTAAATAATTGATGAAATTGCACATATAAATTGCAAATATAATATTCTATTGCTGTCAACATTATATTACATATTTGCTCTGTATCCTCCTAAAGAAAATTTCGCTGAACTTCAAAATCTAATTAACTTGGCCTTTCAACTCTTGGGGAAAGCTTCCAGTTGCAAACTAATGGTCAGATTCTCTGGATTTCTAGCTATTTTACCAAACACCTTGATTATTTGATAGGTTAGAATGTGTCATAATAATAATATTGCTGCGTTATTAAATGATAAATTCCCAATCTGTAAATCATAAATAAGTGTTGATATGTCAAGTTAAGGAAAAATTTAAAAACTATGAGGGCATACGTAAAAATCTCAAATATGTGTTTGACAAGGTTGACGTTGAAATCCTTAAAATGGCAGCTACCTTATTTAAAATACCAGAATATATGAGATATTTTTGATATCATGGGTTAAATTGCTGGACATGGTATGTTTAAATCACTGTAAAGTCCAGTATGAGTGTATGTGCACTGGAGGATTTAAGTGACATTGGGGCGAACACTAGGGGCTATGGGTCTCACCCAGCGGGGCTGTGAGCTGGGGGTGCGGTTTACGTTTCTGGGTTTTCTGGTGCAAGGTTGTTCCTGTTTCAGTTTGGTTTTGGAGCTGAGGATTAAAGTTTAAACTCGCCTTCGTGTCCGGTGTTTTTCCTCATCCTGCCACATTGGTGACCCCGTATTGGACATGTTTGGAACAGAAAAAGAGTGTGACTCCACTTCTGCCATGCCAACCCAACTCTCACTGCTGGCCTTTCTCGCCGTGGCTGTGAAGCTTCCAGAGTTCTGGCAGAGCAACCTGGCTTCCTGGTTCCAGCATGCTGAAGCGCTGTTTCACCTGCGTGGAATCTCCGCGGACGACTCCAGATACTTTTTGGTCATCGCTGCGCTGGACCAGCAGTCCACATGGCGTTCCATGTATCTGTTGCGTGCCCCCCCACAACATAGTAAATACTTCGCCCTCAAACATCTTCTGCTCCGGAGGTACAGCCTATCTGCCGCAGAGAGGCCAGATAGAATCCTTTCCCTGTCCGGTTTGGCTGACAGGATGGCCGTGGATCTCATGGACAATATGCTGTTGGTGCTAGGCTCGGATGAAGGTGGTTTCCTTTTCCCGCACGTTTTCCTTCGCCGGCTCCCATCTCCGGTGCGCGCAGCTTTGGCTAACTCCCCGTTTCAGGCCGACGGTGACTGCCGAGGTTTGGCTGAAGAGGCCGATCGGGTCCTGTTGGCTACCAGACAGTTCGCTGTCCAGAGTGTGGCATCAGAGCCTCTGCAGACGGTGTCGGGAGACGCGGATCCGGCCATGGTGGCTGGAGTGACTGCCCGGAGATGGCGCCGGAACGGCCTCTGTTTTTTCCACAAGTGGTTCGGCGGCAAGGCTAGGCGCTGTGTCCCTCCGTGCTCGTTTGAGGCGCCGGGAAACTCCAGGGCCAGCGCTCAGTAGCAGCTGTGGGCACTGGGGGACATACCGAGCTGCTCTTCATTAACGACTCAATGTCAGGAAGACGGTTCCTGGTGGACTCCGGCTCGCAAAAGAGCCTACTCCCTCCAACTAGCACAGACAACTGAGTGCAGCTAACGGTTCGCCCATTGCGACATTTGGCACAAGGTTGGTGATTGTTTGTTTCCACGGCCGCCATTTTGAGTGGGACTTTGACATCGCTTCAATTACTGTTCCTATTATTGGCACAGATTTTCTGTGTGCAAATGGTCTACTTGTTGTTGTTGCAAACCGCCATTTAATTGATGCTGTGTCTTTCACCACTTTTCCGTGCGAGACAGGGGGAGCCGGGCCACAGGCTAACTTTTTAGCATTGGGTGATGTTTTTCAACGTTTGCTGGCGGATTTTTCATCGCTGACTACACTTGCCTTTTCCACCACGGTTACTAAACACGGTGTAGAACATTTCATTCCCACTGTGGAACCACCAGTTTTCGCACATGCGCAGCACCTCAACACGGTAAAATTGGCTATGGCTAAGGAAGAGTTCGCCACCATGGAGCGTCTGGGTATAATGGGGCGTTCCAACAGCCCGTGGGCCTCGCCACTTCACATGGTGCCCAAGGCGGATGGGTCGCGGCAGCTTTGCGTGAACAACGTCACCACGAATGACAGCTATCCCATCCCCCACATACAAGACTTCTCCATACGTTTGGCAGGTATCACTATTTTCTCTAAGGTGGACCTGGTGCGCGACTATCATCAGGTTCTCGTGCGCGCAGAGGACGTGTCCAAGACCGCAGTGATCACCCCATTTGGGCTTTTTGAGTTCATGCGCATGCCTTTTGGCTTGAAGGGGGCAGCGCAAACTTTTCAGAGGCTGATGGACTCAGTGTTGCGTAACATTGCTTTTTTTGTTCGTTTATCTTGAACATATTGGTGGCCAGTCCGTCAGCTAAAGAGCACCTGGCGCACCTGAAACAGGTTTTCTGATGTCTGGACGAACACGGCCTGATAGTCAACCCGGCCAAGTGCCAGTTTGGACTGCCGGTAATTGATGTCTTGGGTCACTGCATTTCGCCGCAAGGCACGGTCACATTGCCTTCTAAGGTGCAAGCGGTGGCGGAATTTCCCCGCTCATCTCTGTCAAGGCATTGCAGGAGGTCTTGGGCATGGTGAATTTTTATAACCGCTTCCTCCATCGCGCTGCCCACCTCCTTCAGCCACTTTACAGAGCTCTGCGGCTTAAGAAGGCAAACGACCCTGTCGACTGGACTCCCGAACTTGTCCAGGCCTTTGACAGAGCTAAGTGCGCCCTGGCTAACGCTGCCCTCCTCGTCCACCCCACGCCCACGGCGTCCATGGCTTCAACAACCTTAGTGTCTGACATAGCCATTGGCTCGGTGATGGAACAGTGTGTGGCGTAGGCATGGCAGCCACTCGCATTTTTTAGCCGCAAACTGCGAGATAGCGAGCGCAAGTATAACGTTTTTGACCGGGAGTTGCTGGCCCTGCACCTGGCAACCCGTCATTTCCGTTTCCTGCTGGAAGGTCGCTCCTTCACGGCTTATGTGGATCATAAACCGCTGACTTTCGCCATTTCCAAGGTGACTGAGCCATGGTCTGCTCATCAGCAGCGCCACCTGGCGGCCATCTCTGAGTTCACAACGGACATTCAGCATGTGGCCGGGAAGTCCAACCCTGTTGCTGATTGTCTGTCGCGTGTGCTTGTGTGTCCTGTGCACCTCGGGGTGGATTTCTCTGCTTTGGCTGCCGACCAGCCCAGCGACCCGGATGTCCTCGCCCTTGGATCAACACATACCGTCCTCAAGCAAGAGGATGCTGTGATGCAGGAAGGCAATCCTGCCCTCTTCTTAGCGAGCGCAAGTATAACGTTTTTGACCGGGAGTTGCTGGCCCTGCACCTGGCAACCCGTCATTTCCGTTTCCTGCTGGAAGGTCGCTCCTTCACGGCTTATGTGGATCATAAACCGCTGACTTTCGGCACGTCCAAGGTGATTTGAGTCGTGGTCTGCTCGTCAGCAGCGCCACCTGGTGGCCATCTCTGAGTTCACAACGGACATTCAGCATGTGGCTGGGAAGTCCAACCCTGTCGCTGATTGTCTGTCGCGTGTGCTTGTGTGTCCTGTGCACCTCGGGGTGGATTTCTCTGCTTTGGCTGCCGACCAGCCCAGCGACCCGGATGTCCTCGCCCTTGGATCAACACATACCGTCCTCAAGCAAGAGGATGCTGTGATGCAGGAAGGCAATCCTGCCCTCTTCTCTGTGATGTCTCCACTGGCCGTCCCCGCCCTGTTGTTCCAGTGGCCTGGCGCCGTCGAGTTTTTGAATCGATTCATTCCCTCTCGCACCCTGGAGTTTGGGTGTCAGTGAAGTTGGTCAGTTCCAAGTTCGTCTGGCCTGGCCTCTGCAAGGACGTCAAGGGGTGGGCGGCTGCATGTGTGGCGTGCCAGCGTGCTAAGGTCCACCAGCACACTAAGTCGCCCCTCGAACCGTTTCCGATCCCGGCCAGACGTTTCGACCACGTGCATGTAGACCTAGTGGGCCCTCTACCTTCTTTACAGGGTTTTATGCACCTGCTTGCAATGGTAGATGGGACCACCAGGTGGCCAGAGGCTGTCCCTCTGTCCTCCACAACATCCTTGGACATTGCATGCGCGTTTCTTTCCTCCTTGGTCGCCCGTTTCGGCACTCCGTCAGATATCACCACAGACAGGGGTCCTCAGTTCGTATCAGAGCTCTGGTCAGCACTTGCGCGATCATTGGGTGAGCAGGTGCACCGCACTACCACATGCCACCCTCAGGCTAATGGCTTGTGTGAACGATTTCACCGGTTGTGGACCGTTTACCTTGGGTTATGCTCAGGTTAAGTTCGGCACCTAAGGAGGACCTCGACACTTCGCCCGCTGAGCTGGTTCTCGGTCAGTTGCTCTGTGTCCCTGGGGAATTTTTGCCTGGGAGTCCTGCTCCTCGACCCCGTCCGGCCGTTTATCCTTTTTTGTCCGACAACACTCGGGTTCCAGGCCCCGTTCACCACTGTTTTCCACGATCATTCGTGCCTACGGAACTCATGTCAACTTGTTTTGTTTTTGTATGACATGATGCTCACCGCTCACCCCTCCAACCCCCATACGATGGCCCATTTCGTGTTCTTGATACGGATTGTTCCTGTTTCAGTTTGGTTTTGGAGCTGAGGAATAAAGTTTAAACTCGCCTTCGTCTCCGGTGTTTTTTCTCATCCTGCCACAACATCACAAATAATGCTGATAGGCTGAAAGTTTTTTCAGATTTTAATGAAAAAACTTTCACCAGCAATGAATGTGAAAACAGCACAGCAGTGATGTAGGAGGAAATTATATTTTCTGTGGGTGAGTACCAATGTCGATAGGCCATCTTTTCTCAGTAAAAGGATATTAATAATTGTGGTTTCTGCCTCAAGTTTAAAAAAAAAAATTGATAGAATTCTATCGAAATTTATATGGCAAAATAAAAAAATGAGAATTAAATACAACTAACTTCTTTGCTCAAAAGAAATTTAAAAAATACTATTGGGCAGCACAAATTAGAGCTATCATTATGTGGATAACGAATGAGAGGGAGGCCCTGTGGGTGGGCATGGAACAAAATACATGTCAGAATGTATCTTTGGAATCACTTCCTTTCCTGACAGAAAAAACTTGGAAAGGGCTTAAGATGGGTAATGTCTAGATCAGAGGAACGATGAAAATATGGTCAGTAGTACGAAAGATTATGAGTCTTTCGGGTTCTATTTGTAGGGCCACAAAATAGCAAATAAACCGGAGTTTCAACCATTCATTATGGACTCAGGATACAACATTTGGGCAAAGAAGGGGTTGATATACTGTATATTGACCAATTATTTAATGAACAAGCTATTAAATCATTTGAACAACTTAGACAGGAATTTAATCTACCGACATATGACAATGATAAATTTCTACAATTAAGATATTACTTGCAGAAACACCAAGAATGGGAAAATATTTGTAAGAAGCCATCAAAGCTGGAGGAATTCTTAATGTCATTCACAAAGGAACAAAAAAAGGGTTATATCGAAAATCTATAAAACACTTCAACATGATACTAATGAGAATAATAGAGATGTTTAAGAAAAATGGGAAGAGGAAAGAAATATAATATTTACAGATGAAGACTTGGAGGATACATTTAAAGCAGGACATTAACTTACTAACAGCACCACATAGAGGTAATTTGAATGGAAGGTGAAAATGCGGTATTTTAAAACTCCACTTATCTCCTCAAAATACAATAACACATCTGGGTTAACTGGATGGGGATTTTACTCATATCTTTTGGGACTGCCCAAAACTTTCAAAGTTCTGGAAAGATGTCCAAGAAAAGATCAGATAAATACTAGGTATACAGTTCGACTTGGACCCAGCACTTTACATACTGGGTATTGTTCCAGATAATATGACAGACAAAAATCTCAAGACACTTTTGAGGATTTTACTTTTAATCGCAAAAAAAGTGATAATATGGTAGCCAATATCACTTGATAATATTATTGTTATTGTTTATTTGTTTTTTATATATAATGTATTAATTTATATGGGTGTTTTTCCATGTCATAGGATATATTGTGTACGTTCAAATGGATTGTGGATTATACACTTTCCTCACAATGTATATGTTCATTATATGTGTTGAATAAAAAATAAGTTAAAAAAAAGGATTATCAATATAAAAACTAAGATATAAAAGTAGCACAGAAAGAATAAATATATGCAAGGTGAAAAACTACGTACATTACTAATTCAAGAACAGCAGAAACAGCAGTGCATGATCCATACAGGATTCCTCATTGTCAAAAAGTGGTAAAGTGGTTTCTGAGCTTGTGTGCTTTTTGCTGTTGTTAATAAAATTGTAAGCCCTAATACAGACAGAAAAGAAAATGGAAGGGACAGTCAATGTCCAGGCGTTCCCTGTGCCTATCACAACTGATTTGACATGTTCAGAAATCTTTTTAACAAAAAACAAACTGAAGCTTGATTCCTGCTTAGAAGCACAGGAACCATTTTCACTCGCATTTCTACTAACAGAATAACTTTCAATAATTTATCAGTTGTAATAATTGATTTTCAGGTTGCAACTTTATCATTTATTATCTCAGCATATTATTCTTGTGCCCTTTGAATACCTGAGGTGATTTTTGGGTAGTTGTGTCAAGGGGTATGTTATTTAACACATCAAACTAAATTAATTATCAGCCTCATATATTACTGAATGGAAACTAACAAAAATGTGTTTATTTGTGACACAGCCTCTTCCCTGTCTTTATGTTGATTCAGAATTATTTAAAGTTGTTGGAGGAAATAATAGATCAAAAAAACAAAATAGTCTAGTTCGTTGTGCCCTAATAATAAAAAACTGATTTTAACTAAATGATGGGACAGTGCACAACATATAAAACTTAAAGTGACAAACTTCAGTTTTTTTCAAATTTCATTTGTGATCAATCTGATCAGTCCAATCAGCTACAGCATGAGGTAAATAATAACCAATAATGGGGTGAGTCTGTCACTAGAAACACTTCCATGGAAATCACTCTAATGTAACCTAGCTCATTATATTGTAGTTATACAGTCAGTGCTTGGAGCAGGAATAAGACCTTTTGGGGCGGCGTGCAAGATGACGAACCAGAGCAACTTTCCGTTCGAGCAAGGATCGAGGAAAGAAGAAAAGACTTTAAACTAGAAGAGAGATGCACCTGTACCTGTTCGGTGTGTCACGTCACTAGTTACCGATATAAAAACATCATATTCGTCATCTGTCCAAGTCGCAGTACTTTTTTTCTGTTTGGCTGTGTTGTGATTGTTTGCATCATGTTACTCTGCTTGGATGGCTTGTGAATTTTTGCAGCAAAATTGTCACATTAATGAGGATAGTTTATTCAGTGGGCTGAGTTCTCTCAGACACCGTAGTTAGCTGGTCCAACCGCCCGATACTGTAAACTGTGGATCTTCCGTTGAATTTTTTCAAAATAAAACGATTTGCGAAGAACAAGGAAGAACAAGAGTCTGGAAACAAATTTAGAACTACACAAACACAACTATTATTTGCAATTCCCCAGTATTGCTAAACTGATTCCACCAAAAGAAGGAGCAGTTGTGTGCTGGCTTCCAGTCTATAGCTATAAAATCGTGTAGTTTTGTCTTGGAAGGTAAGCCATCGGTTTTCCGGCATACCAATTGTCTGTAGCACAACGGAGCTATTTGCGACTTTAAACGTGACTGTGGGGTTGTTGACTGTACAATTCTTACAGTTCGAGGTCAATGGCTCCACTCAAGTTCTGTGCTAACATTTCTTGGCTGTTCACGGAGTTTCCAGACTTTAGTCAGCGGATATACGCGGCTGCGTCGGCTGGCTTTCAGGCTGTGGAGGCAGCCTGGCTCTACGATACCGACGTGTCAGAGCTTCAGAGAGCCAGGGAGGCTACAGGAGTGGAGGTGGTCCTTATTAACACGCCGCCGGGTAAACACCAGTATGGACTCACACTGAGGTTTAGCCAGCAGCTGCTTCAACTAAAGTGCGAAGAAACATTGGCTATATTTTTACTGTGTTGTGTATGTTTGTGCGTGCGTGTGTGTTCCAGGAGATGTAAAAGCAGGGGATCTTGGTCTTGGAGCAGTTCCTGGAAGAGAAACGGAATTCAGACAGGGTCTGGATGTGGCTTTAAAGTATGCGAGAGATTTAAGCTGCAAAAGGTGAAGCTTAAGCAAAGTTATTACCATTTGATCATTTTTGTATCGTTAAAACAGCCAAAGGTGTAGACTGAAAAGTTAAAGTGTGATGTTTATGCACACGTATGGCAAGGCGAAGCAAGTTTATTTGTACAGCACCTTTCAAAAAAACTGTAACACAATTCTGAGGCTATTAAGTTAAAAGACAGTTTTAAAAGGAAAATATAAATGCGATTCTATTAAAGAACCAAACCTTACATAACTAAAATGTAAAATGAAATAAAGAAAAGAAAAAGATATGAATCATTAAAATGTCTAAATGGCACTAAAATGTAAGTAAAATTAAGACCCTGATTTTAATTAATTAAGTGTCATTGGCAAATAGTATAAACTTCAGTCTTATACAAAAATATATTCTGTGGAAGTTTAAAAGAAACAGCCTTGTGAGTTAATGCAATTGACCATAGGCAGTTTTTCTGCATGTTCCTTTGTGTCAACTAGCATAATTTCAGCTCTACTCTACAAACTGCAGATTCAGTCCTGTTTAGAGGCACGAGATCAATTTCTATTTTAATTGCTCACAGAATACCTTTGTATCATTTATCACTTTTATTGATTTACAGAATGCAAATGTATTATTTAATTACCCAACAATATTGTCACTGTGTTGAGGTGATATATTCAGCTAGTTTTGTCAAGGGATATTTTAATTAATACATCAAACTAACTCATTATCAGCCTCACATATTACTGAACTAAAACTAAAGTGAATTATGTTAAAGTGTTTCTATCTGACACAGACTCTCCTCTCTGTCTTTATCTGAGTCGAGAATATAAGTTAATCGAGGAAATAACAGACCAAGAAAGAAAATTTCCTCTCATAGCCTACATAAATGGATTAGATTGTTGTACTCCTTTCACTGTTCAGACCAACAATTACTTTACAGTTCCCCTCTCTTATATATCTTACTAACTTGTCACAACTCACTGTAATTGATCACTTTGACACTGACATGGCTTACTGGGACAAATGAAAAGTGCATATATTAATTTTTCCAGTAGGAAAAACTTTTATTCCTCCTCTTTTGGCTTTTCCTAGGTTGTTCTAGGAGTTGCCACAGCGAATCATCATCGTCCATCTCTCCCTGTCCTCTGCATCTTCTTTTCTCACAACAATTATCTGCATATCCTCCTTTACCACAACCATGAATCTCTTTGGTCTTCCTCTGTGCCTCTTACCTGGTAGCTCCATCTTGAACATCTTTCTACCAATATATTTACTGTCCCTCCTCTGCACATGTCCAAACCATCTCAATCTGGCCTCTCTGACTTGGTCTCCAAAACGTCTGACCTTTGCTGTCCCTCTGATGTGCTTGTTCCTAATCCTGTCCATCTCTGTCAACATCTTTGCCACCTCTGTGCTCTGCTTCCTGTCTTTTGGTCAGTGCCATAGTCTGCAAACCATACAACATTGCAGATCTTACCACCCTCTTGTAAACCTATATTTTTACCGTTGCTGCTTCTTTATTGTCACAGATCCCTCCTGACACTTTTCTCCACCCACTCCACCCTGCCTGCACTCGTTTCTTCACTTCTTTACCACACTCATCGTTGCTTTGAACAGTAGACCCCAAGTACTTAAACTCATGTACCTTTCCCACCTCTACTGCCTGTAACCTCACCGTTCCAGTTGCCTCCCTTTCATTCATATACATTTATTTTCTCTTGTTATGACTGACTCTTGTTCCTATTTCCATCGCATATGTCCACCTCTCCCGGTTTTCTTCAACCTGCTCCCTGCTCTCACTACAGATCCCAACGTAATCGCAAACATTATAGTCCATGGAGATTCCTGCCTTACCTTATCTGTTAACGTGTCCATCACCATATCAAACAAGAAGAGGCTCCAGGCAGCTCCTTGGTGCAGTCCCACTTCCGCTTTGAGGCCATCCATCTCTCCTACAGTGCACCTCACCACTTTCATACTGCTCTCATACTGATCCTGCACCAGTTTAACATACTTCTGTGCCACTCCAGACTTCCTCATACAATACCAAAGTTCCCCCCTTAGCACCCTGTCATAGCCTATGTCTTTTTTGGCATGAAACCATGTTGTTGCTCAGAAATCATCACTACTTCTTCTAGCCTTGCTTCCACAACTCTTTCCTAAATCTTCATTGTGTGGCTCATCAGCTTTATCCCTCTGTGGTTGATACAACTCTACACATCACCCTTGTTCTTAAAAATCAGCACAGGTACACTCTTCCTCCATTCCTCAGGCACTTTCTCACTGTCCAAGATCATGTTGAACAGTTTCGTCAAAAACCCCACCGCCCTCTCTCTTAGGCAGTTCCATACCTCTACTGGTATGTCATCAGGATCAATTGCCTTTCCATTCTTCCTCTTCAAAGCTTTTCTCCCTTCATATTTACTCATCTTTCCACCTTCCTGTTACATAATTTCAATATCCTCCAGGTTCTTTTCCCTCTCATTTTCTTCATTCATTGGCTCAGCAGAGTACTCCTTCCATCTTCTCAGCACATTCTCCTCACTTGTTAGTACATTTCCATCCCTGTCCTTGATCACTCTAATGTGCTGCACATCCTTCCCAGCTCGATCCCTCTGTCTCACCAGTTGGTACAGATCCTTTTCTCCTTCCTTTGTGTTCAACCTCTCATACAGCTCATTATACCAGAAGGAAAAATTAATATATACTGTATGTGAAATATTGCAATATTTTGTGCAGTGACATTTTATCGATACTTTGTTGAAGAGTAACTGTCACTCTCTACTTAGGAGAATAATTTATCCATTGGGGTTGATAACATTGCTGATGATGCTGGGACGATTTGTGTGTGTGTAAATATTTGGATTAAAACCTCAGCTTGATTTTATCATACAAGCATAATTAAACTATTGATGGAAACCTTAAATATTACAATTTTTTTTGCTTCAAATTCAGCAATAGGATAATATGCAGGATGCTCTTTTTGTTATTTTGTTGTCATCCAGTTTGGATCATTCAAATAAAGGATGCAGTCTATTTTTCAGAAAGAATCATAGAAGAAAACCAGTGAAAAAATATGGGGAAAAACAATAAAATATATATAAATGCCTAAAGAGCATAGGCACTCTTTGTACACTATATGTTTATCAACAGATACTGTATTTATTTGATGATAGTATTTTTCATGTATTAACCAGGATCCACTTGATGGCAGGGAGAGTTCCTCTTGGCTCACACAGAACAGCAGTTGACAAGGAGATGGAGGCCGTCTTTGTGCAGAACCTAAAATATGCTGCTGATATCCTTTCAAAGGTGAGTGACCTTTTCTGTCCAGTATTACTGCACATCAGCAGCGTGAAAGTATTTTAATAAAAGATTTTTTTTTTACAGAAGTGGTGATACTACCTCAGAAAAGATATTATGTTTTTTAGCTGCTGCCTGAGGTGATCGCAGTTATTGTAGATAATGGGTTAATCCATTTTTCTTATTTGTCATTTCCGTTGTCCTCATTGGCACTGGAAGTTATTCTGGTTGGCCATCCCAAAGCTCTTATTTCTGTTCAATGGAATAAGGGGTGATCTCTAAATAGCCCGAGGAAGGACATGAGAGGAACCTTCATGGAAGTCTTACTGCTGACCGACGACACACCCACGATAGATATTGATAGGTGCTGCTGTTAATCAGACTGATCCGACTTATCATCACCGCCACACTGGAGTATCGTAACGTGAGGACAGATGAGAGATTAATCTACAGTATGTCACTACAGGTTTTATATTTTATGTTCTGGGTCATTGTTTAGTAAAAATAAGTTTTAGTTGTGGGTCAAGCCAACAAAAGCAGCACAAACTTTCTTTTCTTCACAAACTATTTTAGCTATTTAAACTATTTAATAACATTTTTTAGTTTTTTATGGTCTTATTTCCCCATTAACTTTGATTCTGGATCCAGTTAAAGTTAGAGGAGGACACTTTGTCAGCAAAAAGCGTTTTAGTACATTATTTATTATTGTTTAATTAAGATAAGATAGTTCCTTTGTTCGTCCCACAATGGGGAATTTTGAATATTACAGCAGCAGAGTGTTTTGAAATAGCATGAGCATTTAAAGTACCAGACAGTAATAATAAATATAAAAAAATACTATGTAATCAATATATACAAAATATACACAAAAATTCTCAATATATACAGATATATACTAATATTGTTATTGTGTATGAGTTTTTGTGATTTTTACTGCACGCAGTGCTGGTTGTCCAGTCTAACCACTGCAGGAAGAAGTGACCTGCGATACCTCTCTTTCACTGAATGTGCTCTGCAGCTCAGTGAGTGTGTGTTGCAGAAAGTGGGAGTCGTCATGGATAACAACCCTCCACAGGTTCAAGAGGGCATCCCAAGACAGAGCTGGCCTTCTTGAGCAGTCTGTCCAGCCTCTTCCTGTCAGCTGCTGTGATGCTGCTCCCCCAGCAGACCACAGAATGACAAGTGGCCCCCACACTCTAAAGGACTTCAGTCTCCTGAGCAAAGAGTCTGCTCTGACCCATCTTATAAAGTGCTGTGATGATGTGAGTCCAGTCCAGATTATTGTTCAAGTGAACACCCAGGTACTTGAAAGATGTCAACATCTGAATGTCCCTTCCCTGGATGCTCAATGACATCAGAAGGCAATAAGCGCGCCTGCGGAAGTCCACCACCAGTTCTTTTGTTTTCCCAGCATTGATCCTGAGGTGGTTCCACTGACACAAGTCCACAAGGTCCTGGCTTAGGCCTCTGTACAATCTGTCATCCCCATCTGTGATATGGCCGATGATGGCAAAGTCGTCAGAGAACTTCTGCAGATGGCAGGCAGTAGAATTGGGGCTTAAGTCTGCAGTGTACAGTGTGAAAAGGAACAGAGCCATGTTGTTCCCTGGGGGGCCGCCACACTGCAGACGACTTGGTCAGACACACAGTCCCGAGTTCCCACATACTGTGGGCGGTTGATCAGATAGTCCACAGTCCAGCATGTGAAGTGGCTGTCAACTCCTGTGTGCTCCAGTTTGTCCCTGAGGAGTACAGGCTGTATGGTATTGAAAGGACCGGAGAAATCAAAGAACATGATCCTTACAGTGCTCCAAGGTTTCTCCAGGTCAGACAGAACTCCATGGAGGAGGAAGATGACGGCATTGTCCACTCTGATGTGAGGCTGATTTGCAAACTGAAACAGGTCCATGGATGAATTCACCAGAGGGCGCAGGTGTTCAAGGACCAGCTAGTCAAGGGTCTTCAAAAGTTCTTCATAAGATATTCAACAATCCCAAACAACTCATCTGCGCAGGACTTCAGGAGCCTGGAGCTGATCCCATCTGGACCCGCAGCCTTCCTTGCTTTGACCCTCCGGAGCTGGTTAATCACCTGGACTGTAGTAAAGGACAGGAGGGAGCAGGGGGCTGTGTGTTGGAAGGTGTGAATGGAGGGACTTGGTTATTGGGTGGGGTAGTCCGTGAGGATGGTGGCTAGCTGATAACTGCAGATGGAGAGGTGAAACTCAGGGGTTGGGCAGAGTACCTTTAGTTCAGGGGAGGGAGGTTGCTGCAGATGTGTCACCGCTGGAGGAGGGGCCGAAACCTGATCAAACCTGTTTCTGGTTCTCATTGTCAGAGACTCTCTGATCCATGGTCTCAAACAGAACTGTATTTTACAAAACTCAAGTAATGATGTGCTTTTCACTGTGACTTTGTTGCAACAAAAAGGAGACAGTTAGCACACTTATTATTCCTGTGCCAATCATTCCATCACTGACTCACTCTGATACTGCTTCCCAAACCTGCCTTCTCCACCTCTGTTCACCAGCAGCTCGACCTAGACTCTACCACCCACTACAAACTCATTTTCATTATTCAAAGGACACTATAATAATATTCTGTAATATTGTTGTTTTTTTTTTTTTGTTTTTCTTTTGGGCGGCACAGTGGTTAGCACTGTCGCCTCACAGCAAGAAGGTCCTGGGTTCGATTCTGGGTCAGGACGTTTCTGTGTGGGGTTTGCATGTTCTCCCTGTGTCTGCGTGGGTTTTCTCCGGGTACTCCGGCTTCCTCCCACATTCCAAAAACATGCATATCTGGGGGTAGGTTAATTGGTCACTCTAAATTGCCCGTAGGTGTGAATGTGTGTGTGGATAGTTGTTTGTCTCTATATGTCAGCCCTGCGATGAACTGGCGACTTGTCCAGGGTGTACCCCGCCTTCGCCCCAAGATGCTGAGATAGGCTCCAGCCCCCCCCGCGACCCCTAACGGGATAAGCGGTAGAAAATGAATGAATGAATGTTGTTTTTTTAAAAAATGAAAGTAACAATCAGGATCTCAATAAAATATAAAAATAAATAATATATACAGTGTATATGTAGAAAAGGTATCTGTGCCTATGAGCAAGGCTCATTCCCCTTCCCATCACTTGGTTCCCTCATTTCACTCTGTAATCTCAGTGGGAGGTTGCCAAGATGCACATAAAGGATGCATTAGAAAGAAATGAGAACCACCTATAGGGATGGCCATGGCTCAGTAGAGCCTCTGATCATTGTTCAATTAAAGGATGGGTTTGATCAGTTTGATTCTCAACTCTTGTAGTACCCTTGGTCAAGACTCTTAATCCTAAATTGCTCTCGATACTTTGCCATCCATGTGTGTTGTTTCCTAACTTCTAACTTACCATTAGTATAAAACAAGAAAATATAATGAAACATACAACAAAACGATTAAAAGAGAATCAATAAACACAATTTAACACAAAAAAATCACATTTGAAAATAGAAATATTAAGGGGTGTGTGAAAAATGAATTGAGTCTAACTGTCGCTCAGTAGTCTGGAAGTATGTCTATTTAGCTAGCAACACGGTGAACGGGCTGGGGTGGGTGTTGTCTTTTGGTATACATTGTCTAAATAATGCTCTTATTCTTAACTTAAAAGTTGCCATGGTTTCTCACAGGAGGGTATCACTGGTGTGATTGAACCGATCAACACAAGAATTACAGATCCCAGGTATTTTCTTGACTCTCCTTGTCAGGGTAAGACATTGACCTAACTGCCCCACAGACATGTCAAACTCTCTAGACACTTGACAATTGACATTTATAGCTATGTCAAAGTAGCCACAAATGCCAAATGCACTGTAACTATTAGCTTTTGGCAAATGATCATTGAAATTTGTTTTGACATAAAAGTCTCATTTGGTTCAGTGAAGTTGTCTTGTGGAAAACAAAATATCTATTCTAAATCAAATACTTTTTACTAATTAGATAGTCATCTGGAGTGGTAAAGACTTGATTTGAAAATCAAGCCAGAAAAAAAGCCATTTTGCTATAGATTAAACTTTATATAAGACATCTTAAACTAGCTTTAAAATGGTTGTGGACAATGAAATTGTTGATATGCAAAGAAAATACATAAATTATTGACTATGTTTGTGAGTGTATATACCCAATGATGCTTGCATTATCAAAAACCGAATTGGATTTGACAGAATAAGATGCATTGAGTTTTGTGGTTTTGATGTGCCTTATTTCTAGCACCTCTCTGGAGGAAAACATAACGCCTGTCTGGTATGCATACTCTCCAGCCAAAGTTATTTTACTGCAGATCCATACTTAAGTAAGGATCACTATAGTCAAAGAAGCTTAGATTTCCACTTGCATTGACTTAGCTTTGGTCTTA
>KV751359.1:3062112-3082566 GCA_001698575.1 Mola mola
AGAAAAGAATCAAATGAGCCGTCAGGTGATGTGGGCTGGCTTTGAGATCAGTCGATTTTGCCAAGACTGTGAGTTGCGCACACCTTTAGTGGCCTGAGAAAACTAACGCAATGCTAATTTTTTTGTCTATAGCAGCTGCAATACTGGAGAAGGTTGGAAAGCCAAATATCAAACTCCAAATGGTGGGTGTTTATGAAATTTGTCTCCACTCAAAAATTAAATAAAACACAGTGATGCACTTGAGTTAACAGCTATGTTTGAACTGTTCCAGGATGTGTTTCACTGGCAAATAATGGATGGAAATCTAACACAAAACATACATATGTATTTGCCCATAATTGGTGAGTAAGATGTGGGATAAAAAGGTCCATATATCATGCACTTTATTATGCTCTGCATTATCCATAAATGATGAGAGGGCTGGAAGGGGGTTTAGAAGCATGCTATTGGTATGTCTGTTTGTGTTTAAATGTATGTTCCTACACTTAAACATATCATCTTGCTTACGGCATGTACAGTGTATTAAAGAATAGAAGAAGTAACCAGTGCTCACTGGTAGTGCTGACTCCCCATGGGCAGCCATATAAGATGTTACAGTAGATGTGCAGCTTTTAAAACATAGCAACAATTTCAAGTTAATTGTATAAATAAACAGAGCATGTTACCAGAGTAATGGCCTTAGAGTAGTTTGCTGTGAGTCTGTTATCTTCGTCTCTAGCAATAGCCACTTTTAACTCAGTAAAGCTATTGGCTTGGTTGACTGAGGTCTGCCTAAAGTGAGACCTTATATCACAGGGCCTAGCTCAACTGCTGCCTGAAAAAACAAAGTGAGATTAGTGGAGGCAATTTAAAATGGAGTGAAGTGGCAGAGCAGCAAAAGAGCATTGGCCCTCAGCGGCAGGTGAAAACCTCATATACGGATGAAATATTTTCACATCTTAGGGGTACTTTCACATGTAGATGTCTCCACCAAGGTCTGAACCAAGGTTCATGTTCATCAGGTTGGTGTTGGTGCTTTCACATTACAATCATGCAAACTAACTTAAGGATCTTTTCATTTTCGCTGTGTCTCCCAGTACTCAATACTGATTGGTGTGCGTCTGACATTGGTGTTTGTCCTCATTGTCATTTGAATTAATTTTTTAAAAAATATATGAATGTACAGGTCCTTAAAGAACAAATTAAGCTAGCGTTGTTCTTCCGTCCTCTCATATTCTCTTAGAAACTTAAACAAACTGAAAAGTCTGAAAGCCTGGAACAGGTTTGATGTGGCAGCATTATTGCTTTGTGAATAATCACCCCTGATTTTTCCCAAATCAGAAGCGATTGTTTATAGACAAACCAAGACTTTTTAATTGAGTTTTTGTGTCTCGTAAGAATGAAGTGTTTTACAATGAGTTTAAAAGGCAATTAAGCATGTCTTAGTTGGTAAAAGAAACTCTGAAAATTGAGAGGGTATATAGTTGTATCTTTCTATTAAATAATAGGTGTAATAATATTTATTTTATTGACATTTTATGAGTTTGTTTTTAAGTTTTTATTTTTTTACAAATTAAATTTAAAACAATAGAGCTTATGAAAAAAATAATTTGTATACATCTCCAAGCTCTAACTACAGGGACTATTGAATTAGAATGTGTCAAACTAAAATTTTGTCCATATCTTACAAATTGCACCTTTATAGAAGAATGCTCTCAGTTATGTGTGCTTTATAGATAAAGATGCTGAATTTTGAATGGCTTTTAATTGGAGATGCAGTTGGGGCGTACACATACACATTTAATGTAGTGGCCTTTAGTGGAAAACTACGATGATACAGAAAAAAAGCCATTCAGAGTGCATCTCCAAGTTGGTTAGAGTTTTCAGCTTTGTAAACTAAGGCACAACATCTGCAGCAGCACAGACAACTTGATTTACTAAGGCAAAATCACAACATTATTGCAAAGGAACTTTCAAACTGCTGGGCAATCATAATAAAACAGCCATGAAAATACAATAAACAAAGCAGCAGTACATAAATAACTAGTAACAGCAGCACAATCAATCCTAAAAAAAAAAAGCTTTTAAAGGGATTTCTTTTTTTATTACTAGGAAATTCTTATATGAGGCTGGTAAAATCTAGTTCCAAGGCAGCCTCCTCTAGCCATGGCTAGCCATGAAGTGCTAGCCATGCTATCTGGCAGTCCACTTGCTGTGGATCATCATGACCTTGCCTACTAGATTACTAGATTCAGCAGCATTAAAATATCCTGTCAGTTTAAAATTGTTCTTCAGTAGTTTTTAGTAATGCTGATCTTTCAGTTGTGCTTTTCATTTTTGTGACCTGCTTTCATATTTTCTCTGTTTGCTGCTGTGAGACAACATTATTTGAAAACAAAACTGACCGTATGGACCTGGCTGTTTGGGTAGATATGGCCCATATGTACCCAATCAGGTGCTTACTTCAATCAGTGCCATTTTTTTTCTGAAGTAAATTTAAATAATTAAAAACAGCATGGCCAATCCATTGGCCCTTCGTCACATGGCTCCCTTTGTTCAGTTTATGCATTAATCTACCAAAGATTGGATTGAGAGGAAGCAAAGTAGAGCATTACAATGTCTAATACCTGAGTGAAGACTTGAAAATTTGCTTTTAAAGATCTGTGCTGCCAACTTTAAGATGTGAGTGCATTTGTAGAATTTGTAGCTTCTTTGCAGCAACATCCATATTTGAAGCATTGCACATTGAACAACAAGCAGATGATTCAGGTGATTGTTGTTGCAATACATGAAAATGCTCTCTATCAGGCGGTAAATAAATTATATGAATCTCAACAGACATGGATTTGAACTGTTGTGTGGTGATCCTCAGCTTCTATTAATGACACATCTAATTAAATGTAGAAGAGGTTAGATTAGAGACATGGCAATCTTGTGCTCTATCTCATAAAGTCATTGCAAACAAAACTGATTTTATTTGGAAAAACTTTGATTTCTGATCATAAAATTTTGGATGAATCTGTAGTTTCTTTTCATTTCACAAAATTTGGAGTTGCATGGATAATTAAAGGGAAAAGGATTGTAGCTACCTACTTGATTGAATGCAAATCTCCTACCAATGCAGTGTAGAAAATCCAGTTGCACCAGATTGTTTGAAATTTATGCGGTCACAATCCATAACTTCAGAGTGTCATTGACTAAACAGCATGCTCATTTTGGGAGTATTAGGTAGAAAAAAGTCTAAGAAGGGTTGTGTTCTTTCTTAGGTCATGTGCAGATTGCTCAGGTTCCAGGCAGGAATGAGCCTAACAGTGCTGGGGAGCTCAATTACAGCTACTTGTTCAACATACTGCAAAGCTGTGGATACCAGGGATACATTGGCTGTGAATATAAGCCACTGGGTGAGTGGTTTTTATATACAGTATGTTTGACTGATTTTGGAATTGAGAACAAAGTACATGTTATTAACCATCACTCTCTGCTTTAGGTACCACAAATGAGGGTCTTGGCTGGCTCAAAGAATACTGCCTCCACAGCAAGTGAGGAGCACAGGCGTCCAATCGCAGTCAAAATGTTTCAAGTGTTATTCTTAATGACAGGCTTCTGAAATTCTACCTGTATTTTCCATTTGATGCTTATTTTTATTTTACACTACACCACATCTGTGAAGCAAACATTGTTATTCATTCTCCTCTACACTGATTTGCTAAAAATTTGTTCCTGGTTCCTTTGCAGATTGAGCTTACTGATGAAGAATGTAAATGTACTTATAAATTGTGATGTGTCCCTACAGACACCAAGCCACTCACTGGTATATACATTAGGAAAGGTTCCACATAAATGAATAAATGTTTAACATAAAAAGAGAAATATTTTAAAATTAATAGCCCATATTAATTTCATACAAATTATACATACATATTCTAAGAATGGTTACACTAGATGATGAAGTGCTGTGCTGGACTGACTTGAGTTATTTTTCCACTATTGTATTGCTACAATTTACCAAACTCAAATGACCCCAATTATCCAGGCACAAAAAAACAGGGACATGGGCACCAGAACCATTATATGTGGTTGGGACAAGTCCCACAGGGCGTAGAGCATTCGTCCAGTGATGGGAAGGCCTCTGGTTCGATCCTAGACCCTGCAGTTACATTTCAAAGTGCCCTTGAGCAAGATACTCAACCCCAAAGTACTCCTGATGCTGCGCCATTAGTGTATGTGTGTTTGAATGGTTAATGCTCCTGATGAGCAGTTATGATGAGCACCCCTGTGAGGTAGTCATTGCCACCAGTGTGTGAATGGGTGAATGCAAAAAACTCTAGTGTAAAAGTGCTTTGATTGGTCTAAATGCCCTGGTAAATTCAATTCCATTGCACATATTTGCTACATCCTTGCATTCCATGTTCCTGCTTTCTTACACCTTTCAAATCTGACATGCTCATTCAGAGTTATACTTGATACCAAGTTTTTGCTATCATAGTATTATGTGTTTCGTGTGTGTCTTGATGCTTTTGTTGCAGGCTATGGGTAATCAAGGCTCATTATGTTCACGTAGGCATCATATCCTGACTCCAACAAAGTATCATATCAGTAAACATCCAGCCATTCAGGGTCAAATAAGTGCTATTTTGGAAGTTAGATCTAGTGTTTCAGCTAATAAAATGGATATACTGTACGGGCCTTTTTTTTTAATGCTAAAGATAAATGCATTCATGACACAGAGGTCACCAGAAGCTGTGACAGTGGAGCAACAACACCTGCCAAAACTATATGAAAACCATTCTCAGGAAACAGATTTGTTTTCATGTGATTACTACTACAAACCCCACTGTGCTGTCATTGCCGGGACACCAATGGCCAGTGGGGATACAAGACAAGCACAGCAGTTGAAAGAAAACCACAGAAAGGGCAAATCAGCAATATTTTGGACACAATGAGCTAGTGCTCAACATGGTTTTCAATATAGTCATGGAGATTGCAAGTGTGGATGTAATGTTAAATTGCAACCCTGGAAGTGCAGAGAGCTTGCTCACCCATCAATTCCAAACTTGTAGTGACTGAGATGATGGTGACAGCTAAAAATCCCAAGCTCATCCATTTAAAATATCCAAAAGAAAATGATATCTAGACATTATCCAAACTACCAGAACCATTTTCAGCAAGCCCTCAGTTACCCGTTGGCACTGCTGCAGGTAAGAGATTCTCTGCAATTCTCTGCAATTCTTTGCTTATAGGGAACTAATTAAGCACAATGATGCATAGGGAGAGAGATCAATATTGAGTGTGATCTTACAGATCAAGTTAAAGCACAAGAGATCATCAGTGGTTGCCATAAAGTGTTGGATATTGCTGCATTAAGGTAAGACAGGGATTTATCATTAACTTGGCAGCCCTGCCATGATCAATTGATTTGCACTCTATCATTAATTTGTAGATGTAGTTTGAATGCATGTTTAAGTTATTTTAATAAGCGAGAGAATAGTGTAAGAAAGAACGCTGTCAGTCAGATTAGTGATGCCTAAGTTCTCATTTTGTGCATGTTATATGAGCTATTATCACATGTGGTTTTCTTCTTTCCGTTGTCATTACATCTGACATATAAAATCTGTCGTACAGCTAAAAAGTGGGCATTTATGTTGTGAAATAGTATTACAATGCGTCCGCAAACCTAAATCCAGCCAATGAAGATGACTTGATAAAAATACATCAAATGGTTCAGATTCTTACATTCTTAGCCTGCATGTTTTTAGTGGCTATAAACAAAACTTTCGATATAGTAGTATTATCTAGGTGGATGGGAGATGTCAGCAAACTAAAGAGACAGAGTGTAAAACACAAGGATTGATGAAGCCACCCACATTTTTTTTTTCACCTTCTGATACCATTTTTTCACTTGCTTTCCAGTTATCTGCATTGTATGCAGATAACTGGAAAGATGAGTAGTTGTAAAAGTTCCCCTGACAGGTCAAGCATGTTACTACACATAACATCTTCCTTTTTTTTTTAGCAGAACAAACTGTAACCAATGCAATTTACTGACGTAACTAATTTTTATGCTTAATATTGCAAAATATGTCTTCAGGTTCGATATGCTTCTTTTTCCAATTTGAAGTATCAGATTTAGGAGTCTTCACAACTTGCCTTTTATGCAACGTTTTGGAGGTTTAATCAGTCTACCAAAGCGTGGTGTCTTTACTAACGCTTCCGTAATCATTTTAGGTGTCACAGTCTCTTTTGGAGAAGATAGAAGAGGCAGTGGTGTCACCAAGGTCGTGTCTGCTGGCTCACTAGCAGATGCTGGAAAGTGTTCTTAATCTGGAAAAATGTCCTCTCTACTCTTCAGCAGGTGTCGCCTGTTTCTCCAATAAATACTTCCATCATGTGTTTGGGTTGCAAAAGATCTGGGCTGAACATGGCTCTTTTTCACTACTGCTGGCTGCTACATATTGCCCACCTTACCGTTTCTCCCTCCTAAGGTTTTTGTTTTAAATTCCTCTCTTTAAGTTGTCCATGCACTTTCTGGTACAGCTGAACAGTTGCCGGCAGTTTCTTTTTAAGTCTTCTGCCCATCAGCAACTGAGCAGGAGACAGTTTAACACCCTCAAGTGGTGCATTTCTGTGCTCTGAAAGAGCAAGTACCCTCCCCCCGGCTCTCTCGTGCCTTCTTGAGCAGGTTTTTTACAGTCTGGATTGCTCTCTCACGTTGTCCATTGGACTGTGGGAATGTTTTAACTTTTGTAAACTGTTTGAACTCCTCACAAACTGCAGTCTGACATGACTTCATCTGGAATCCCATGTCTTGTAAACACAGAGAGCTACTATGACCTGCTTACTTGTTGTCTGGGGCAGTTTGGCGATTTCAGCATACTTTGAATACTAATCCACACACAGTAGATATTCACTCCGGTCAAAGTGGAACAGATCCACAACTACTTTTGCCCATGATCTGTTGGGAATATCATGATTCTTTCACATTGCTCATTTTGAAGGTGTTACAGATTGCACACCTCAAAAACAATTTCCTCAATTTGTTGTGACATGTTGGACCAAAACAGTACATCTCAAACTCTCTATTTGCATTTCACAACCCCACGATGAGCTTCATGGATTTTCTGAAGCATTTCAGCTCTTAGTTTGTGAAACAACAAGACTAGAGTTTTAGAACACAAGTCCATCAGAGCAACTGAGCTCCTCTCTGAATCACCACTATTTTTTATTACAGCTGAAATTTGGCTAATCTGCTCTGGCCATCCTAACTGAACTGCTTTCATCACTAACTGCAGTTTTTCATCCTCTGCAGTTGCAGTTTTGATCTGACTCAGCTTTTCTTTTGAGACTGGGAGGTGTGCTGATAGAAGGTTCACCTCCAAATGTGGTGACCAGAAGAGAAGTGGGTCTGACTGCTGCTGCTACCGCTGTTCTGGAAGTCCAAATCCACATCAAGAGCTGTGTCTGTGGAAACAACCCATGAGCTCCACTCGTGGTTGTCTTGGCAACTGATGCTGAGTGGCTGTCTCCCTGAAGATTCTTGACTACACCCACCTGAACATCTTCAGTATCGGTAGAGGCGGAGCCCATCTGAAGAGTGTGTGTGCTCAGCAGTGCAAGTTCACACAATCTCTCCTCTGCACACTGAGCAGCTTCAGGGAATCGTGGTCTAAATTTCTCCCGGGCCACAAGGATCTGCATCTCCTCGAAGCTTGGATGATTTCCTAGCTCTGCCTGGAACGCCAGCTGGTACTCCGATCACAGTGGAAGTTAACGCCTCGGATTCTGGTGTGGGAGCTGTTCTGTCACAACGATCATCCATTGTTATGGAGAACCATCCAGAAGCAACATCCCTGAGCCTTTTTCTCTTTCTCTCTCTCTCTCCTCAAGTGGTTGTTCAGTCTTCTTGCAAATAAGCTCTGCTGAGGGTGCAATGTGGAAGTCTTTTCCAGGCTTGTAAGTCACACACAAGTTGAAACCTTATAACCTCATCAGCATCCTCTGGAGTCTGGGAGGTGCTCTGTGCAGGCCCTTTTTGAATACTGACTCAAATGGTTTATGGTCAGACTGTACTCGTTTTCCATACAGATACTGTTTGAACTTTTCACATCCGTACACAATCCCTAAATGTTCTTTTTCTATTTGAGCATATGGTCCCCGCAGAGCACACATCCACTGAAAATGTGACATCTTTGTTTACATCATAATATTTTAGCACTGGGGTATTGCTCATCAATTTCTTCAGTTGTTTAAAGCTCTGTTGCTGCTGGGTTTCCCAATACCACCAACATCCCTTTCCAAAAGTTTTCTGAGTGGTGCCCTCACATCCAACAGTTTTGGGATGAACTTGCACCATGCCCATGACTGTCAATAGTGCTGCTTGGTCATGTGGTTGTGGCATGTCCTTTATTGGTCTGACCACTTGTTGGTCCAGCTTTAGATACTCTGCACTCTGAATGTGTCCAATGTATGGTGTTTTTTCTCTTTATGGCTTCTATGAGGTCTTTTGTGTCAATGCAGAGTCTGATTTTCTTACTTGGTTTTTGGACAGTGACCATGCTGTTAAGCCATTGTGTGTGTTCTATTTGTTTTTCAATCCTTTCCAGTTCACACTTGATTTTGTCGTTCAGTGATAATGGCCCTTTCCTGGGCGGGTGTACAACAGGAGTAACTAATGTTTCAATGTGGGTGTGATGCAGTCCAGGTACACACACGAGCCCTTTGAAAACATCTTTGTACTCCTTCAGAATATCTTTTTCATCTTTTTTATCCACTCTATATACTCGTTATTAGTCCCATGTCTGTGCAGGAATCTCCTCCTACGATAGCTGTTAAGTTCAAATCAAATCAAATCAAATCAAATTTTATTTGTATAGCCCAAAATCACAATTTACACATTACCTCACTGGGCTTTGACAAACTGTACAGATGTGACATCCTCTGCCCTTAGACCCTTGAACCAGGTGAGGAAAAACTTTTAAAAACCCTAAACAGGGAAAATAAGAAACCTCAGGAAGAACCACAGAGGAGATTTCCTTCTTCCTAGGACGGACAGACTTGCAATAGATGTCACTTGTACAGAACACAAAAACATGATAACAACAGTTCATTTAGAATGCATAAAACATCCATGAGTCCCAGAGTCTGTGGATTCTATGAGTCCGGATGTATGGAAAGTCTAGTGATCCAGACGCAGGTGGACTCTGTTGGTCCAGGAGTCATTGTACTCCATGTAGGAAGATCTGGGTGTTGCTGAGTCCAAGAGTATGTAGAATCTGTAAATCCAGGGATATGTGAAGTGTAGTGGTCCAGAAGCAGGTGTAGTCTATTGATCCAGAAGCCATTGTGATCTGTGGGTCCCGATTTGCACTTGGAAATCCAGCCTAGGATCCAAGTCACAGGATCCAAGTCACAGGATCTCCTTTCCTAATGTGGCCAGGGGGCATCAGGCAGGACCACAGCAGCACCTCCCACCGCGACCTAGAAAAACCTGCAGGATGGTAAAGCACAACGACTCCGGGGAAGAAGTAAAGTTAGTGTAAGGATATGGACATTTACAGGAGCAGAGAAGGAGTCGGAGTCAGAGGGGGGAGAGAAGAAAGCTCAGTGAATCATGGAGTGTTCCCCCAGCAACCTAAGCCTATAGCAGCATAACTAAGGGCTAGATAGGCCAGCCTTAACTATAAGCTTTATCAAAAAGGAAGGTTTTAAGCCTACTCTTAAAATCAGAGAGTGTGTCTGCCTCCCGTACCAAGACTGGAAGATAGTTCCACAGGAGAGGAGCTTGATAGCTGAAAGCTCTGCCTCCCATTCTACTTTTGGAAATTCTTGGGATCACCAATAACCCTGCATCCTGGGAGCGTAAGGTTCTGGATGGGCGATAGGGTACTATGAGCTGTTCAAGATAAGATGGTGACTGACCATGAATAGCTTTGTAGGTGAGAACAAGGATTTTAAATTCTATTCTGAATTTAACTGGGAGCCAGTGCAGAGAAGCCAGTATGGGGGAAATATGGTCTCTGATATTAGTTCTAGTCAGTACACGCGCTGCTGCATTTTGGATTAACTGAAGAGTTTTTAAAATTTTGTTAGGGCAACCTGAAAATAAAGAATTACAGTAGTCCAGCCTGGAAGTAACAAACGCATGAACTAGTTTTTCTGCATCTTGTTGAGACAGGATGTGCCGGATTTTAGCAATGTTACGGAGGTGACAGAAGGCGGTCCTTGAAATCTGTTTAACATGTGATTTAAAAGACAGCTCCTGGTCAAAGATAACACCCAGGTTTCTGACAGTGGTGCTGGAGGCCAAGTCAGTGCCATCCAGATTAACTATGTAGTTGGATAATGAGTCTCTAATGTGTTTAGGGCCCAGCACAATGACTTGAGTTTTGTCAGAGTTTAACATTAAAAAGTTATGAGACATCCAGTTTTTAATGTCGTTAAGACTTGTCTGTAGATTAGCTAACTGATGGGTTTCATCTGTCTTCATTGATAAATTTAGTTGTGTGTCATCTGCATAACAATGAAAATGTATGGAGTGCTTTCTAATAATTTTACCTAAAGGAAGCATATATAGAGTAAATAGTAATGGTCCAAGCACAGAACCTTGTGGGACTCCATGAGTAACCTTGTCATATCTTGATGATTCATCATTAACATGAACAAAATTATATCTATCAGATAGGTAGGACTTAAACCATCTTAGAGCAGATCCTTTAATGCCAATTTGGTGTCCCATCCTCTGTAGTAAGATGTGATGATCGATAGTGTCAAAAGCTGCACCAAGATCTAATAAGACTAGTATAGAGACAAGTCCCTCATCAGATGCAGTGAAGAGGTCATTTGTAACTTTTACCAATGCCGTTTCTGTGCTGTGATGCTTTCTAAAACCTGACTAAAAGTCTTCAAATAGACTATTATACTGAAGAAAGCCACATAGTTGTTTCGCTACTGCTTTCTCTAGAATCTTTGAAAGAAAGGGGAGGTTGGATATTGGTCTATAGTTGGCTAAAACTTCTGGGTCTAGGGTAGGTTTTTTTAGGAGCGGTTTAATTACAGCTACTTTAAATAACTGGGGCACATAACCTGTTACAAGGGATAGATTGATAATGTTTAGTAGTGGATTGCTAATTAAGGGTAAAACCTCTTTGAGCAACCTAGTAGGTATGGGGTCTAGTATACAGGTTGATGATTTAGATGAAGATAATGTTGTCGTTAGTTCCTTAAGGTCAATTGGATGGAAGCTTTCCAAACACACATCAGGACAAATACCAGCCTCTATAATTCCTGTTGCTGAACTGGAATCTGTGGAGTGTAGGATATTTTCTCTGATAAGTCTAATTTTATTATTGAAGAAGTTCATAAAATCATTACAGGTGAGGGCTCTAGGAATGCATGGTTCAATAGAATGATGGCTCTCAGTCAGCCTGGCTACAGTGCTGAAAAGGATCCTGGGCTTATTCTTGTTTTCTTCTATCAACGCTGAATAGTAGTCTTTTCTTGCTCGGCGAAGGGCCTTCCTGTATACTTTAAGGCTATCCTGCCAGGCCATGTGTGGCTCTTCCAGTTTAGTGGAACGCCATTTCTTTTCAAGTTTATGAGTTTTCTGTTTTAACTTGCGAGTGTTAAGATTATACCACGGAGCTAGTCTCTTTACTGGTTTTGTTTTCTTTTTAACTGGGGCAATGGAATCGAGTGAAGCACGTAGAGAGCCGGCAGTGAAATCGGCAAGGTGATCAAGCTGGGAGGGGCTAAATTTAAGATATGACTCCTCTGTTATTTTGGGATATGGCACTGAAATTAATGCAGAGGGAATAATTTCTTTAAAATTTTCAACAGTGTCCTCAGATATGCATCTGCTATAATAACTAGTGACTCTTGGTTTATAGTTGATGAGCAGAAATTCAAATGTTAGAAGATAATGATCTGATAAAAGCAGATTTTGCGCAGAGACATTTAAATGCTCAATTTCAATGCCATATGTCAGAACAAGATCAAGGGTGTGATTAAAAGTGTGTGTTGATTCTTGTACACACTGACAGAAGCCGAATGAATCTAATAGTGAGAGAAATGCCGTACCAAGGCTGTCGTTTTCAATGTCTACATGGATATTAAAGTCACCTACAATAATGACTTTATCTGTTTTGAGGACCAAAGCTGAGAGAAACTCTGAAAATTCAGATAAAAATTCAGTGTAGGGTCCAGGTGCTCGATACACTATAACAAACATAATTGGAGTTTTCATGGTTGGATCGGAAATGCTAAGAATGAGATTTTCAAATGAACTAAATTTTTGTTTGGGCTTAGGGTTTATTAATAGGGCAGAATTGAAAATGGCTGCAACTCCACCACCTCTGCCAGTGTCTCTGGGAATGTGTGTGTTAATGTGACTGGGAGGAGTGGATTCATTAAGACTTACATATTCGTCTTGGCACAGCCAAGTTTCAGTAAGGCAGAATAAATCAATATTGTTATCTGATATAAGCTCATTTATTAATACACCTTTAGATGATAGGGATCTGATATTCAAGAGTCCACATTTAAGTCTCTTTACTTTGTAAACTGCCTCATTAGTGGTGTTGATTTTTATTAAGTTCCTATGTGAACTCTTATTTGATTTAGTGAATTTAGTGAATTTATGTGGACGGGGGACAGACACAGTCTCTATGGGGTTGTAGGTGGATGACTCTAAAGGAAGCGCAGAGAAGCGTGTAAGACTGCAACTCTGCTTCCTGGCCTCAACTCTGAATTGTCAATTTGGCTGACTAATAAATCTGGCCATATTTCTAGAAATGAGAGCAGCTCCATCCCAAGTAGGATGGATGCCGTCTCTCCTCATTAGACCAGGTCTTCCCCAGAAAGTTTGCCAATTATCAATGAAACCCACGTCGTTTGCTGGACACCACCTCGACAGCCAGCGGTTGAACGACGACATGCGGCTAAACATATCGTCACTGGTCAGGTTAGGCAGGGGACCAGAGAAAACTACGGAGTCCGACAGTGTTTTGGCAAAAGCACACACCGACTCAACATTAACTTTAGTGACTTCCGACCGGCGTAGCCGAACGTCATTACCGCCGACATGAATTACAATCTTACTGTATTTACGTTTACTTTTTGCCAGCAGCTTTAAATTTGATTCCACGTCGCCCGCTCTGGCCCCAGGAATACATTTGACTATGGCCGCTGGTGTGGAAAATGTCACGTTTCGCAAAATAGAGCTGCCAATTACTAGAGTTGGTTTCTCAGCGGGTGCGTCACTGAGTGGGGAAAATCTGTTGGAAACGTGAACGGGTGGGTGGTGAACCGTGGGCTTTTGCTTAGAATGATGCTTCCTTCGAACAGTCACCCAACTTCCCTGGTTTCCCGGCTTCTCGGGAACTGCTGGGGGGCTCGGAGGTGCTGCTTTCAGTCGACCCGCACTGGCTAATGGGGGCTGGCTAGCTAGCGAAGCTACTGGTTTGGTTTGCAAGGTGCGGATTGTAGCCTCCAAATCAATAAGCCTCGCCTCCAACGCAGCAAATAAACTACACTTAATACATGTACCATTATCATTAAAAGAGGCAGAGGAATAACTAAACATGTGACACACTGAGCAAGAGAGGAGAGCGAGATAGAGAAGCCATCGGTGTACCTGGCGCCATGTGCGCCAGGTACACTACCTTAGTTGGTTATCGTGACACAGAACGGTTGTAAGACTAGCGATACAATTCACTAAAATGAGAGAAAGCTGAAGGGTGCTTAAGTACAGGGGTTTACACTTTTAGTACACAGCAGTTAAACAATTAATGTAGTTAAAAACCCTCCCAGATTGTTAGCAAGGTACAGCAAGACGACCAGACACGGACAACAGGAAGTGACGCAATATGCTTACCTTAGTGGCGCAGTTGTCTGGAATTCCAACTCCTGCACTTCCGTTTGTACTCACATTTCAACTTTGCCACAACCAATTGCACCAGCTGGTGGAGGGAGTAGGCCACTAACAGGAAGCTGGACTTCATCAAAGGTGCACGCTTTCCTGGGACTTTTTAAAAAAATATTTTCAGGGACAGGACGTTGCAGTTGGCGCCTGTATCAAGTCTGAAAGTACACCTGTGTTCATTCACTTTGGGTACCTCCATCCATTTTATTTTTCATTTTTCTATAATGGAGACTATTTTTCCAACCTGGGTTGTTTTTTTTTTCTTTTTCCCTCTTTGGTTTCAATTGTTCCAATGAAAGTTTCACTTTCCTCCTGTTCAATTTCATTGACACTTCTTTCCATTTTCTTGGAATGTTCCTTTAATTTCTTTGTTCAGCACATCTGGCCAAACTGGTTTTTCCATGAGCTAACTTTGCATGTCTGGCCATAAGCAGGGCACTTTCGAGGCTCGGGTTTATATCCGCATTTACTTCATTCATATTTATTGCCGACTTCAGTCACGTAGGCATCAATAGACTCACTCTTTCTTGGAGTCGTGTGAAAAACGTGCCTCAGATAAGTCATGTCCGTCCTTGGCTCACAATACTGTCGAAACCTCTCCAACATGTCCAGATCATCCACATCATCATCAAATTCCGTGATATTAAATACCTTTATGGCTTCATGTCCAGTCACATGTAGAAAAGTTTCACACTTCACCTTTTCTGTTTTTTTCTGAGATGCCACTGGCTACCTGGTACAGCTTGAACTTCTGGATCCACGAATGCGTTCTCTGCCAGGTTTCCCTCTAGGCACAAACTGTTTGGTGTCTTTAGTTGCTCCATTGTTTACTTCTGACACCATGTAATATATTGATTAGGGTGGATAAAGGATGTGATAGTTACTGAGATGGAGAGGAGAGCGAGTTTGTCGCCAATAATGTTTTTTTTTTTTTACTTTTGCTTCTTCTGCAGACATGCCAGGTACAGTAAATGGACAGGTGAGTGAGTAGTTCTATCTGCGCCACCCACTGGTCAAGCATGTTACTACACATCACAGTCACCATAAGCTTTTTTCATGTTAAGTTCTAAGTTAGTGATCACGGTCAAGTAATAATTTAAGATTATCACAGCATTTCAGCAGACCACCTTATAATAAACAGAAAAAAAATTATGTGACATTGTTATATGTACTTGTCAATAAAAGGAAAAAAATCTATCTTCATCGTATTCATTTATTAAGCATTTCACTTACTGTAAAAGGTGTTTGTATATACATAACGTACATTATACAGTTCAGTGTTTATGTTTCAGCCAATTTGGAAGAGCAACTAATTCTATTCAAAATGCTATGGGCCAACATGTTCCACTACGCATAAAGCCAGATGAATATCCAGTGTTTAACATTTTGACTGAATTCTCCGAGCAGTAAGAGTGCTGCTTGGGTCTTTTCTTCATTTTACATCCAAGAGACAGCTTAAAATTCATCTGGTTTCCTTTCATTGACAGTGTGTCATTAATGTCATTAATGATGGTGATTACTGCCATGAATATCAACTGTTCATGTCTTTTGCGATGACACCTCTTGCATCAGGGGTGGCTTCTGTCTTCTTTTATACCTAGGTAATGATTTCCAGTCAAACTCATTACCCTGAGTATGCTCTGGAAATAATGCACAGATGTGGCATGCTATTGTGCTATTCAAGTTTTCTTCAAACAAAAGGCAGTTACTTCCATATTCTCTAAACCATCTCAGGTATTTTCATTTTCTCTTGTTACCAGAGATCTGTAAACTGTCACATCATAGATTTCGAGAAAGAAATAATCATTAAATAAAAATTATAGAGAGGCACCAGATATGGCAGTGGGGTTCAAGTTAGTAATAAGTTTGAGAATTGAAAATCAAACACAAATGCCTTCCCGCTGAAGAACAAACAAAATGCTATGAGAAGGAACAACCAAAATAACTTAGACCTATAGGTGAAGCTAATGAAATGTGAAGTATCAAATTCAGGAAAATGAAGTTGCTGTACATACATGTAGATCAATGAGCAAGAATGTGTCAGAGCAGGATTTCCAGATCCTTAATTTCTGCACAATATGTTGTATTGTAGTTGATACCCTGTTAAATTGTAGTGAGCTCTTAACACTGCGTCTTACCATCATATGAATAGACATGAAGCTTCAGACACTACTAGTTTGAAATGGCAACAGAATATTTGCATTTGTTTCAAGTTAACAGGCACGTAACACTGGAACATGCATACAGAGATGCCATCTACTGTATATGGGTTTAATTCCAACCTGTATATATGTGGTCTTAATTCATGCACACATGAAAGCCTAGTTGAAAGCCTAGTTAAAAGCAAGTACTACAGAAGATTTAGATTAATAAACCAGCTAAGGTAATTTTTTTGCACACCAGTTATAAAAAAAAATAAAATAAAAAATTTGGCACAGTAAACAGTAAGTCTATTAAGGTTTGAGTTTGTTGCTGGTCTTGGTGCTATAGGGCTTTGTATAATACCTATCTATCATATCAATGCATAAATCTTTTTTAATCTGTGGGGAGAGCATACAAACAAAATGATTTTCCTGAATGATCTACTTTGCAAAAAATTTTGTATGTATGCGTTTTATCGTGATCACATTGGAGTTGAGGTAAGTCAAGCAGCTGATTGGCTTTATAGGAGTCCTGTCCAGAGGTTATAGCAAGCAGTGTTGATGACAGACTCGAGGTGATGATACATGGACACCAGCTGAGGAGGAGGGCTGCTGCTGGCTTGAGGCTGTGATGGCAGCGTTTCCCGAAACACAACTTTCAGGCTCTGCGAGAAAAAAACGGAACTGCTGACATTTTTTTTCCCCCCATTTATTTATTTATTTATTTTTGATCACCCGCAGGATTATAATCATACTCTTAAAATAACTTACTGTTTTTCCGGCTTGCGTATCCAGAAAAACCAAAACAAAGCAGTCAATGAACTTCTGGTTCAGAACAGCCTGACACAAGATGGCAATCAGACATACACAGAAGAACATTAAAATAAGACATTAGAAAGAATTTTCTTTATGCTATTTTCTTTTTCGTTTAAACAGAAACACAATGTTTTAAACAGGAGCATAGTGTGCTGAGCTGCTGGCTCTTCTGGAGGTATTTCTTCCTCTAAATTACCTAACAGTTTCTTTCCAAACAGATAACAATATAGTTAACAAGCTTATGTTTTTCAAGTCTCCTTCTAATTTTGATAGTTTGGGTACTACTGTCCCAAATATCCTAGAATATGTGCCCTGATCTGCATTAAATCTAAGAATTCTTTGTTTTGTATTATGGTGAAAGCATTATCCAAACTGTCGTTCAGAATGCTCAGATTCAAGTGTACAGTAATTACATCCAGCAATTAAGGTACTGAATTAAGTATTTTATGAACAACAGATTGGGTGAGTCTTTCAGCATTTCAGTCAGAATTCATGAACGGATACCTAAACATTCAGAAAATGTGGTGGTTGGTGTCAGTAATAATTTTGTTTTACATTTTCTTTATCACAACATTATAGTTAATAATTGTAAATTGTTAAAAATGTTTTTAAAAATCTGTAAATAGCTAGTTATTTGATTTATTATCACAATATACTCTATAGCATGACACAAAAATAAGCATTCTCTTGTCAATTTCTTGAATTTTTTTCTCTTAAAGTTAACAAATGAACCAACAGGAGTACAGTGAAAGCACTGTACCTTTAAAATCTTACCCATTCCGATCAGGTACTAAAGATGAGGGATTTTGCAAATAAAGTAGAATGTCATCTGCATAAAGGTTAATGTTATGATGTATGGTTTGGATTCCTGTGATTATGTTTTGATGGATAGCTGCAGCAAGTCGTACAAGGAAGATGGCAAATGTATGTTGCTGCCATCAAATTCAAAATGAGCTAAAATTTTTCATGAAATGGTAAAATGTCTCACTTTCAACATCTGATATGTTGTCTATGTTCTATTGTAAATAAAATATGGGTTTATGCGATTAGCAAATCATTGCATCCAATTTTTATATACATTTTACACAGCATCCCAAATTTTTTGGGATTTGGGGTTGTATGTAAAAGCCCTTCTAAAATAACATATTGGCCCTCTGTGTCAATGTTTGAATTCTCTAATACAAATTGAGCTTTTGAGGGGTTTTTTTTTAAAGAGGAATGGACAACCTGGCCAAACCTTTTTATTTTAGTTTACTGACCTCTAAACTCAGAGGTTGATTTGCACTAAATAATTTCCAGTTCATACCTCTACCTCTCAAAGTTTTCTTCCACCTGCTCCCTGCTCTCATTACAGATCACAATGTCATCTGCAAACATCATTGTTCAGGGGGATTCCTGCCTGACCTCATCTGTCAGTCTGTCCATCACCATATTAAACAAGACGGGGCTCAGGGCCGATTGTTTATGCAGTCCCACCTCCACCCTGAGGCCATCTGTCCTACAGCGTAGCTTACCACTGTCATACTGCTCTCATACATATCCGGCACCAGTCTAAGATACTTTTCTGCCACTCCAGACTTCCTCGTACAATACCACAGTTCCTCCCTTGGCACCCTATCGTAGGCTTTCTCTAGATCCACAAAGACACAATACAACTCTTTCTGCCCTCTATAATTCTCCATCGGCATTCTCAAAGCAAACATGTCCTGTGTAGTGCTCTTTCTTGGCATGAAACCATATTGCTGCTGACAACTCATCACTTCTTCTCCTAGCCTCACTTCCACTACTCTTTCCTCAATCTTAATTGCGTGGCTCATCAGCTTTATCCCTCTGTAGTTCCTCCAGCTCTGCACATCACCCTTGTTCTTAAAGATTGGCACCAGTACACCAGTACACCAGTACAGTTTCCTCCATTCCTCAGGCATCTTCTCACTGTCCAAGATCATGTTGGACAGTTTCGTCAAAAACCCCACTGCCCTCTCTCCTAGACACTTCCATACCTCTACCAGTATGTCATAAGGACCAAATGCCTTTCCATTCTTCATTCTCTTCAAAGCTTTTCTCACTTCATCTTTACTAATCTTTCCAACTTCTTGTTCCAGTTTCCACCTCCTCCCTGTTCTGTCCCTCTCATTTTCTTCATTCTTCAGCTCCTCAAAGTACTCCTTACATCTTCTCAGCACATTCTCCTCACTTGTTTGTTAAATACTTCATCCCTGTCCTTTATCACCCTAACCTGTTGCACATCCTTTCCAGCTCAATCCCTCTGCCTCACCAGACGTCACAGATCTTTTTCTCCTTCCTTAGTTTCCAATCTATCATACAGCTCATCATACAACTTCTGTTTAGCCTTTGCCACCCCCCTCTTCACCTTACAATGCATTTCCTTATATTCCTGTCTCACTATCCCATTTCTTTTTTGCCAACCTCTTCCTCTGAATACTCTCTAATACTACCTCATTCCACTACCAAATCTCCTCCGTCCTCTGTCCAGATGACACACCAAACACCTCCCTACCTGTCTTCTTGATCACTGTTGCTGTAGTTACCCAATCATCTGGCAGTTCTTCATGACCACCCAGATCCTGTCTCAACCGCTCCCTGAAATTCTCACAGCAGTCTTCCTTTTTCAGCTTCCTCATACACATAATAACACAACACCTGCATATGCAGTAAACAAATCCCTATAGCAGCCAAACAGCCTAAAAAACTGAAGAGTAGAGGCTGTAAACGTATTCTTAAGATTAACCATTTTTAAACAAAACAAGAGTGCAGTTGAAAATTAACAATTAACCTTTTGAGTTCATCTTCAGCTTGTCTGTAATTCTGGAAAATGTGCCTCTGCCTTTCAGTGATTAGGATCAGCCAGACTGGGAAAAGGAGACCGAATTGGGTGCCATGTTGATGTAGATCTTCTTTGATGATGTTGTGACCTACAAGCTTTCTTATCCCTTCCGCTGAATAATACTAAAACAGGGAAAAGCGCTAGGACTTGAATTCTTTCTTCTTTAATTCCTGAAGGAGACTTAATTTATCCTCAAATCTGAGCTGCCTCAAGATGATTATCCATGGTTTATTGCTGTCATCCCACACTGAACCCTGTCTATATCTGGACTGGACTGCACTTCCGGGAACTTTAGGATGCTCTCAAGCAGGCTGCTGGTGAATCCTTTTATGTCAGTCCCTTCTGCATTTTCAGGAATGTTAACGAGGCGCAGGTTGTTGCATCTGGAGTAGGTTCCCCAATAGTCAACTCTCTGGGCAAGCTCCTTCATTTCTTTTCCAATTTTAGCATGGCTGTTATGTAGCGGCTGGAGCTTTTTCCTCCATGTTGGAAACGCACTGCTCCACACAAGCGACATGTTTAATTATGCATTGCTATTTCAGTTTCATGTTTTCAGACATGTCTTCAAAAGTAGTTAAGATGGTTTTATACTCTCCTTTTATAAAGTAAACAGGGTTTTAGGTATTATTAACTAGGGATTTAGGAGAGGCATGACTCACTCCACTGAAACCATCACGTTCACGTTGTTCATGAAAAGAGAAAGAAAAGTAAGCACACAAAGATCATCTTCTTACCAGATACTGGATTCCGTCATTGTC
>KV751359.1:3098735-3133355 GCA_001698575.1 Mola mola
TTAGTCAGTTTTAAGCCTTTTTTTCCTTTGAGGACATTGTCACATGCAGTAGCTGTAATAACAGCAAACATTTTGCCATATTCGACACTTAAAACACTTGTCATCCAACTTGTACAAAGTTTCTTGTCTTGACAACTTCTTCCATCATTTTATGGACGTTTTGACAGATAATTTGTAGATATTTTTTTGCCAATGACGTGAAAGTATCATGAAAATTGATCAGACGAAGAGAGAAATTAACCTGTATGGTGTTGCAGATGGGACTGGGGTTACATGTAATAAGCCTGAACTTCTTCAAAATAGCAATCAAACGAGAGAAATTAAAACCTCCATTTATTTATAGACCATTCAATTTTTCATAAATTCACATGAAATTATTTCTCTAAGATATCTTTAAACATACAGTTGGGTCCAGAAGTAATTAGACAATGACACCGTTTTTTGTTTTTTTTTAAAATCATTTTGGCTCTATAAAACACCATAATGAAATTTAAATAAAACAATCAGGATGTGATTTAAGTGCAGCCTTTCAGGTTTAATTTAGAGGTTTCAAAAAAAAATAAGGCATTAACTGTTTAGGAATTAAAGCCATTTTATACAGAGTACATCCATTTTCAGGGGCTCAAAATTATTTGGACAATTGACTGACAAGCAGTTTCAAAGATACTGTGGCCTGTTGAAGCAGATCAAGGTCTGATAAGAGGTTTCAGGTGTTGCATTGGCATTTGGTAGCTGTTTAACTGGAACTATCAATATGAAGTAAGGACATATCAATGCAAATGAAGGAGACCATCACTAGGCTGAAAAACAAAACAAATATATCAGACAGATAGCAAAAACTTTCCAAATCAACAATTTGATACATTCTCAAAATGTAAGAATTCAATGGTGAGCTCCACAACATCAAAAGGCCTGGATGACTACGGAAGACAACTAAAGTGGATGACCGCAGAATCCTTTCTTGGTGAAGAAAAACCCCTTCACAACATGTAGACAAGTTAAGAATAGCCTGCAGAAAGTAGGTGTATCATTGTCCGATTCTACAATCAAGAGACTCATTCGTGAATGTAAATAGAGAGGATTTACAACAAGGTGCAAACCACTGGTAACATTTAAGAACAGAAAGACCAGACTAAAGTAGGCCTGAAAACATTTAAATAAGCCTCCAAGTTCTGGAATTAAATTCTTAAAACAGATGAAACTGATGAAAATATAAAGATAAACTTGTATTAGAATGATTGGAAGAGGAAAGTCCGAAGAAGAAAAGGAACAGCTCATAATCAAATGTGTCAAACATGGTGGAGGAAGTGTTATGGTATGGGCATGTATTGCTGCCTTTGGAATGGGCTTACTGGTGTTTACTGATGATGTGACTTTTGACAGAAGTAGCAAATTAATTCTGCGGTCTGTAGCAATATACTCTCAGCTAAATGCTACAAAACTGATAAGACAGCGCAGATGGATAACAACCCTAAACTTACTGTGAAAGGACCTCACGACGTTTTAAAGGTGAAGACATACAATATTCTTCAATCGCCAACCTGATCTCAACCCAATAGTGCAGCTTGTCAGTTACTGAAGATAAAACTGAAGGCAGAAACACCCACAAACAAGCAGCAACTGAAGGTGGTTGCATTGAAGGCCTGGCAAAACATATCCAGGGAGGAAACTCAGAATTTGGTGGTGTCCATGAACTCCAGACTTCAGGCTGTCATTGACTGCGAAGGTTTTGATCCAAGTATTCAAAACAACAGTTATATTTAAAATTATGTTAGTTTGTCCAATTACTTTTGAGTATATTAAGACAGAGGTACTCTGCATAAAATGGCTGTAAATCCTAAATGATGAATGCCATATTTTTGTGAACCATCTTAAATTAATGATGGAAGTCTCCACTTAAGTAAAATGTTGATTGTGTTTAATTTCATATCCATTGTGGCAGTGCATAGAGCTAAAATTATTTAAACTTTGTCATTATCCAAATACTTCAGTACCTGTGTATAGATCAGGTAAACTTAAATAAGAGTCACTTTTGTTTCACACACATATTTACACAGTTCTAATTATTAAGTCAGAGTCAATCACTCTACAAGCTATCTCATTGCTATGGACTAGTTGCTAAATGTCCGCCAAGCTTATTAAAGATATTTTTCTTAATTTTTTTATCTTCACAGCATGTGCAGAAAAGGACACTCAGGCAGAGATGGTTAATTAAAGTTGAAAATAAAACTAAGCTAACATGCTATGAAAACTATTTCTGATTCGGATGCTTTTCCGTGAAAAGTCAGATCTCACAGATTGTTAATTTCTAAAGGCCTGAAAAATTTCTTCAATGCTTGCGAAAATGCATGTAAAATTCTTTTATCTTGTAAAAGATTTGCTTTTATATCCCTGATTGGATACACCGATTGTGGCATTTTGCTCATAACATTTGGTATAGATTTCCTCCTGAAGTTCTTTGCCCTTTTTGAAAATCAGAATCAGAATCAGAATGAGAATCAGATTTTATTGCCAGGTATGTTTAAACATACTAGGAATTTGACTCCGGTGTTTCTGTTTTGGACACGTGAAGGAAAGACAAGGAAAATATATATATATAAATATATATACAATATAAAAAAATATAGAAACAGACGTTCGAAAGTCGAATGTTGTACAATAGTGCAGTAATGTGCAAGTATGCAAATGTTGCTCTTTCAATCATGATCTTTACCAAGTATTCATTAAGGCTGAGACAATATGCTTTTTTGTAATTTGATTTTATCACAATATTTAGATCCCAATTTAATTTGTAATATGATTCTGATTTATTGCAATTGTAAAAGGGTTGTGATTCATACTATTGATGATTGCAGTTTTATTTTCCTTCTTAAATCCCACCTGTAACAATGAAATCCATGCAGAAGAGCCTATTTCGTGAGTGTACAGTGCATTTCTGATCATAATTTCACTAGTGACGGGTCTTAAATATGAAGGTGAACATTCACCGTTTTGTTTTATGAAAGTGCCCAGAATAGCGTTTTCAGACCTAAATAAGGCCAAAAAGTAAGGAAGAAAAATAAGTTAAATATACACTTCTAGAGATAATGTATCATGAGTTGACTGTTCTACTTGCTCATCAAGCGAGTACCATAAGACAGTGAGAAGTAATAAATAAATAAAAATTAAATGTTTGAGTACAGCTTTAGTTATTTCTAGCTTTCCAGGAAATGTGTGTCAACTGCTCTTGGCTTCCTTGGCACAGTTTTGCTGTGTTTTCTAGAAACTGATAAGAAGGCATGTTGTGACCATCTGTGATAACATAAAAAAGTTAACAGAAATATTACGATGATTTTTTTAGAAAAAAATGTCGAGCAATTGTAATGTGTGAAAAGAATCATGATGCACAGACACAGTGTGAACCACATAGCGTGACAGTTGACACCGCACCCTAATTATCTACATGTCTCAGCAAAACCTATGAGTGAAGACTGTCGGTATGTTTGTGGGCATCAACACAAGCAACCCAGCTTTGTCTATAAGAACTCATGTATTCAGCTTAGACGGCAGACAACTCTGTCCTACTGTGCTGATTTGTCCCCTTGGAGCAAGAATTAAACCCTTATTGCTCTGACTCCAGCGACTCTGTGTATTCTTAAGAAATTCTTCTAACAACTTGGTCCTTCGAGCCGGATTCCAACAACCTTTCCTCTGTCCAGATTCACTGAAACTGTGCACAGGGGAGTCCGGGACTCCTGAATAAAGACCTCCGGCTGAATTGCTGTTATTAAGAGGCAAGTTTCCACTGGAAGTGGGAAAGGTGACAGGATCATAACAACCAAAGCACATATTCGTTGGATTCAAGGTAAGGAGAAGTTCTGGGAACGTATGTTTGTAGAGAAAACAGTCGTGGGGACTGAGATCACAACGAAACTGTGTGAATGAGTGTGTGAATGCATGGGAGGTAGGTACTCAGCAGTGTGTCAGAGAAAACAACAGACAGAGGCAACCTAACGCTGATAAACTGTCTGGTTGTGGAAACCTAACGGTGACAACGAAAACAGTGTTCCACTGATAGGACCAGTTGCGCGGGACGTATGTGCCATACAAACTGGTTGGTTGCTGAGAGGGGATAGAAAATGGGAAATAAATGTTGTAAGAAGGAGGAAGAGCTAAGTGGGGATGCAAAATATATGTGGCAAAGAGATCATGAAAATGTAAAATACTTACTGCTTATCTCTTATTGCTCTGACTCCAGCGACTCTGTGTGTTCTTAAGATTTTCTTCTAACAGATTTTCATGATGCCCAGCTGCAGTTACATGTTTGGAACTTTTCGTTCCTCTGACGAAGCACTAACACCAAGTTTCAAGACCATTCAGTTAAAACAAGAATTATAGTAATAATTGTAATTAATTGCATTTATAAGAACTGACAACACACAAGACAACAAACAATACCTTCAATATCTGTTCCGTAACAAATGCAATATTTCAAGCTTCTTTTACCTGCTCCCCTCCACCATGTCAGAGAACCAGCAGCTTTGCTTCTTTATCTACTATACAAAACTTCACTCCTTCTTGTAATAATTCATGTAGGAGAATGCAAGTAATAGTTCAGATTGAAGAACAATGAAGTCTGAAAATTGTGAATAACACCCTGGATATTGAAAGCACTGACACAAAGGTACATCCTTTCCAGATAATCACTCTTTATAACTCTTTAGGGATTTCAGGATTTCAGGATTTCATCCTTACAAGGGTAGTTAACGTTTTGAAAGGGTTTGAGCCGAAACTCAACAACAACAACAAAAAAAAAAAGAGTCAATATTAAATTTATACAACAATGTGGTTATGCATATTATACACAATTCATGGTTGTTGGACATGTGTTTGTTGTCATAATACGACCACCCATTCCAAAAAAGTGGGAAAAACAGGTCTAAAAACACTGGAAAATTCATTGTCATGGTCTTCCTGAGACCATGTGGTAATCTCCTTTTGACAACCATTATTTTACAAGGTGGTGAACCTTAACCCATTCCTACTTGTGGGCCAGCCATATCAAACCACCTGTTGCCAGTGAAACTCCTCACATATGGAACATTCCACTTAAGGTGTTTTGAGGGCACTGCACAACTTCCCCAGGCTGACCATTTATCTCTTTATGTCCGGCATCTGAATACCAAATCAATCTGGCATGGATGAAGATGCTAGAAAAATATCAAAGCAATGGAATCATCCCACTAACAATGGGGAAGAAACATAACTAAAGCAAGGAACCCAAATCAGGCAAATAAGAAGAAAATGTAAGGTGATGTTAACTTCAAGCACATTACTTGTCTCATAATTCCGCAATGCGTTTGAAGATGGAGAAAAAAATTTTTTTTGAAATCAACTATCTTAAAATGCTCTTCACATCCTTATATTCGACATTTAAGATGGACAAACTTATTTTCCAATGGCATACAGCAGAGCTTTCAAAATATTCTTACACCATGGAACCATAAGTACAAACATTTATGAAGATCTCATTCAAATTTTCCAAAAAACTTAAGTGGGATACATAATTGAATAGTGTCAATAGAGTAATCATTGTCATTGAAAAAAATAGCTGTTTACATGGACATAAATATTCAGAATAAAGGGCTGATCAGAATAAAAATGCATCATGTAAACACGTCAATTGGAAGATTCTGATCCAATTTGGCTGTTTCCGAAAGAAATTATATTCCGATCGAGAGGGGTGGTTTATGCCGATCCTTATTCCGAACCGCGTCCATGTACACGCTTATTCCGATTTCGACTTCTTGTTTGGGGTAAAATAACCCTCACTGCGCATGTGTAGGGTACACACATGCCAATGTGACGTGACAGCAGCACTATACTTGGAGGCTGTAACGCAGGAGCATTATGCATTGCTGAGACTGTAGCTTGTTCATGGAGAACACTAGAAACAAGTAGGGCTTTCAGAATCTGGCGCATGGCCATTTGTAAGAGTGCAGAGTTTAATTTGCAGGGAAAAGCGCGGAAGTGCAAAGTTTAGCCAAATCGACGTTTGTTTAGTGAAGTACTGAAGTACTTCTCTGAAGAACTACTTCTTCTGCGGTTAATTTAGGTACATTAGACAAATCTGCGCATGTCAAAATGCTGCTGTTCTGATTAAAGCCCGGTGCATGTACACGCACATCATGATCGGATTATTTGATTTAGCATCCATATAAACAGCTGATTCGGAATTTCCAATACCTCAAATTTTTAATCTGATTAAGAACTTTTTGCGCATGTAAACATAGCTAATGTGTTAAATAATTGTTAAATATTTAAAATGAAACTAATCTTTCTAATGTACTGGCAAGCAGCAGAGGAGCCTACAAACATCCCCTACAAATATCACTGGAACCTAATTCAGGACCCCAAACCTGTTCCAAGGTTCCTGAGTATGTAAGGATATCAATACACCTGCCCTCCCATATGTGGTATTGAGACTTGCCTATCATTTTGTATTCCAATTTCTGTTATTCTAGCTCTCTTATATCCTCTCTTTAATGTGCAGCCTGTTGTTACACACAGCTGTGCAGATTTTTTGTCAAGCCTTTACCTGGGAGTTAACTGTCTGGCCCATGGGAATGCGGGAACACTCCAGTGCATACTGCTTCACGCAAAAGTAACACCCCTGGCAGAAGGAGAGGGCACATAAACAACAAATGGTTATTTATATGAACCAAAATTGATTATGTGGCTGACCGGTTAATGAACACAACAGTGCATTTGATTTTGGGACACTTACTGTACATTAAAAATTTTAGAGATAAAGGATCATATTTCAAGACCTTTTAAGATTTATTAATTCACCCAAATCCATCCAAAAAGGTTTTTTGTTTCACTGAACATACAGCAGACAAATAATCTCACCTATCCTGCTTACTAGTATTTACCAGACAAGGTACGCCAGATGTTATGTTATGTATGCCGTTGTATGGAAAGATTAGAGTACAGTGTTTTCGGAGCTTTATCCCTGCTGTAATCCTGACTCAATACTTTCAAATGTGACCAAATCCCAGCATTCCCATCAGCCTCAGCTGTACTTTGTGCATAGTGCCATTCAGCAAATGTTAGCATGCTAACATCCCAAACTGAGGTGTAAATATTTTTTCAGGCTAAACATCAGCAAGCTTTTGTGGCCAGTGTTAGCATGCTGTAAAAAGCACCCGAGGGTCAAATAATAAATACGCCTAAAAACAAATAAAGCCTCACAGGTCTCCTAGCATGTTGTTTAGAATTTGATTTCCACTCGAATCAAGTATTACATAAATTAAAGAGACTTGCCTGAGGTAACCAATGAAAATGACAACAAGATTTTTGTCAGTTTTAGTCATATGGTGCAATAGCTAGTTTTTATAAACTTAATCATTTAGAAAGCATGTTAGAAGCATTTTGATATTTAAACTGCTCTGTTATACACTGACATCAAGTCAGTGTAAAAACTCTATGGTATCCTCAACAAAATTGTTGCCATTCATTTACACTGACATAAATCTGCTAAACATTGATCAGGACCAAAGTTTATTAAGTTGTTAGCAACGAGATTCTGACCCTAGCCCTCCTGACCCTAATCTCACCTGAAAAGCCAGTTCCATCAACACGATCCCTCCTGGCAGAGCCCTCTGGAGATGATAGGCGGTCATCCCAGATGGTGTAGTCTGTAATGTTAGTTTACAAAAAAATGTTTACAATCACAACTTGTCTGACAAAGATGACTGAAGACAATTACAAGTGTGTTGATATTTAATTCGCTGGTATTGTTTTTCATTGATAATACTGTGCAAAAAATGCATACATTTAGAATAGGATTAAAATGTATGGTATGTATGTACTGTAAATTATAATATGATAATGATAATAATAAATTGAAAAACAGAAACACATGTGTAGGTAAATTTAAAATTATTTCTCTAATTTATGTAACACTTTATAAACTGAATAATCCTTACTTTAATTTTTTGTGTATTTAATGGATTATTTTTTCATTCATTTCTTTAATTATTTCAATCCTCCATAGTCATCAGTATACCAAAAAATTAAAGAAGTTTGTTTCAACTAAGCCAGCACTCACTGATGTTAGCTCAAATGAAAAGGTCATCACTATCTGACAAAAAAAAAACAAACAAAAAAAAACCAGGGTTCCTGAACACTCTGTTGTACTGTCAGGAAGAGCTTAACTCACGGACAACTGTTACCATACCACAGACTGGCTCAAACACCAAAAGTATGTACAGTATGTTTGGAAAATAATATTTCTCCATTAATGAAGTTAACACTAACCTTAGGGCTTTCCTCACTCTTCTGCTTTACATAAGAAAAAGATGTCCTCCCTTCTGATGACATGGAGCTCAACATGGCAGCACGAGCCCGAGCAATGCTGTAAGAGATGGGGGTTGGATGGGAGTTGTGCAGGAAAGGTGTAAGTTAGGTCTGCTTAAACCAAAAACCTCTGAGCTCAGAGGCTACTGAACCAGTAACAGTAGTCAAGCTGTAAGATACTAAAAGGTGGCAAGCAGCCAGGACATACTGTGCATCCATCCTGGTTTCTTCTCCTGCTGATTATCCTCAGCTAAGAAAAATTATGACGTGGGAAATCTGAGGCTGCTAGCCATTGTCCCAACCCTCCAGGTGTGGAGACACTGGTTACAGAGGGCTGAACTTCTATCATTGGTGTTGACAGATCACAAAAACCTTTCCTACCTTCACTCAGCGAGAGACCAAATCCGCGACACGCTTGCGGAGCTCTATTGTTCTGTAGTTTCAATTTACTTCCTCTTTCTAGCCACGATCTCATAACCCAAAACCTTATGCCTTCTCCTGGTTGATATCATCTTGGGCCAATGAAGTAACTCTAGAAGCCATCCTCCCCCCCTTTCTGTTTTGCTGTAGAGGGTCAATGGGAGATAGAAAAATTGCTCCAGGAAGTTTAATCTCCAATCTTGACCCAGGAACGGTTCCTGCAAATTGTCTGTTCATTCCTGATACAGTCCAATCAACAGTACTTCAGTGGGGACACAGCTCCAAACTAACCTGTCAATATGAATTCAACCGAACTCTGACCTTCCTGAAGCAATGGTTCTGTTGGCTGACGATGACTCAGGACACTCGTCTTATCTTGCTCCATTTGCGCCAGAAACAAATGATCTGACCAGGTACCTGTGAGTCTTCTACAGCCTCTACCTACACCAAACGATCCTGGTACCACATCATCACCAGACTATCACCTTCACAAGAGAACTCTGTTATACTCACTATTGTGACCAGGTTCTTCAAAACAGTGAACTTTATTCCACTTCCCAAACTCCCTTCAGCCACCGAGACTGCTAACCTTTTAATTCAGTATGATTGCCTCCTTCATGGCATTCCCTCTGAAAATGTTTCAGACATAGGTCCCCAGTTCTCCTTCCAAATTTGGAAGGCCTTCTGCCAAACCCTGTGAGATACAGCTAGTCTATTCTCTGGTTTCCATCCCCAACCTAACAGTTAAACCAAGTGTGTTAATAAGGCCCTGGAAGTAGCATTGCACTGTGTAACATCCCAGCACCCCGCATCATAGATCTCCTTCTTCCCTTGGGTTGAGTATACTCACAACACCTTGGTCAGCGCTCCAGCCAACATGTCTCTATTCATGGTCTCCAACGGATTTTAACCACCTGTATTCCCCAGCCAGAAAGTGTAAGTCTTAGTTCCATCGGTTCAGGCGAACATGAAATGCTGTTGACAGGTCTGAACTGCTGCCCCTGCTGCTCTCCTCTGTTCCTCAGTTCCAAACAAGTATTCTACAAGCCTGGCCAGACGGTATGGCTCTCCTCTAAGGACGTCCAAATTAACCCGTAAAACTTGCCCCCAAATACATCAGTCTCTATGAGGTTGGAACCTCATCCTAGATCGGATCCTCCTTCATGGTTTTTACCAGCAGTTTTTCGGACAATCCTGGCAGGGCCCCTGCAGATGCCCGTTGAGTGGGAAAGGGGGTCATCTTCATACCAGGTTTTAACTTTTCCTTTTTTATTTTTATTATTCATTTCATTCATCTTCAGCCTCTCCTGTTACTGTTGGTCTCAATGTTTTTCCACTTTCGGGAGGGGGCATGACTCCCTCATTGGCTACTAGCTGTGTGGTGCACGTACTTGTCATCAACCAGTATTTAAACTCGGTCCCTCCCTCAACACATCACAAGATTATTTCCAGTCTGTCCTACATGGTAGTCACAGGCCATCATTTTGTGAGTACTTTAAGTTTGAATCCTGATAAGAGATAAGATAAGAGAGTTTCTTTATTCAGTATTGTATGGTATGGTATTGAAAGCACTGATCAGATCACTAATTTTGATCTCTCTTCTCCTCTGCAGCGCACTGCCGGAGCAACTGCCACACTCCCTTCTGCAGCACAAATCACTTCTACAATCAACGATCAAACCCTCTTCAATTATGCAACGGGTTTGTCCAGGGGGTGGCCTATGGTGGCACAGGCCACCCTTGAAATCTGGCCACCCCTATTATTCAAAGCTATGATTGGCCTTTAACACTCAGAAGCGCTGACTGTGAGATTGGATTTAGTTTAACTGATGCGGGATTGGAGTGAGGTCGGAAAGTTGTAGTGTCCAAGTTGGGAAGTGTTTTTATGCTTTTCGAACGTAACAATGTCGGCAACTCATGGTATAAAGTGATCTTCGAGATACTGAGGTGTTTTAAAAACAGCTCGTCAACATCAATGCTTTCTAACATGAAAGGCCGTTCAAGTAAATTTTCGCAGTTAGAAATTCGTTATGCCAATTACTTTGACAATTTAAATGCAGCATGAGTAATACAAACTTTCTGAGTAGTTTGGAAACATTCCATCGGCGCCTGTTAACACCCTGAGATAGACAACCTCCTTGTCGTGTGACCATCCTGGCTGATAGACTTGAATGATCTGATTGGACCTTCTGTAGACATACTGTGTCAGCCCATTAAGTTAAGGTAGAACGTGTTGCTTAATTTTCATGTTAAAACATACATATCAGTCATCATTTCAACTACTGCTATATTAGCAAATTGTTGTCACTGTTTAGCTATTGTTAACAACGCTAATGCCAGCTATTGGTCTCGTAACTGCAATCAGGCCTGAGTAACTGTTGAATGTCTCATTTCTTCATGCATCCATAACAGAGCTCCAGAATACAACAGCTATTTTTGGAAGTATGCAAGTTCAAATTTCAGTTAATTGTGTTGCATGGGTAATGTTGTTTCCCTGAATTTCCTGCCTGAAATCTCACACTTTTGTTGACTTTTATGTTAGAGACAGAGAGAGAGCATTAAAAGTCTTATGTGCCTAGCACATTTGTAGTGTTGGTCATTTTAAACACAATACACACAAGTCAGAAAGAGGGAGAGTCTTAGTCCTGTTACAATCGCATTCATGCAAGTGCACGATGATTATGAGCTACTAGTGCTACCTGTGAAAAAGTTAAGTCTACACCCCCTGCATAATTAAATGCATTTTGGAAGATATAAACATAAATATTTCTTGCAATACTACAGAATAAAAAGAAAAAATTTGTTAAAGATTTCCTCCGAAATGAGAAGTATAAAACAGAGAGAAATTGCAGCCAGTGTGTCAGACACTGAGAGCTAGGGATGTGGAGCTTTCAGTTTTTAATGTACAAGTGGGTATGTCATCCTGATACTCTCTTAAGAAAGTATTTAATGGTGTTAAAATTGAAAAATATTAAAACTTTAAGTCTGAATGCAGTATTTGTTTTAAGTTCGTCATGTGGGTTGGGTATGGGTATCATTGGTGTTGGTTTTATCATTCAGATAATTGGTTAGGTATGGGTGTCAATTATGCCAGTTTTATTATCATTCTTATAAGTTGTAATGATTATTCTGATTGTGTATGTTTTTTGTTTTTTTTTTTTACTCAAAATATAATTGAATTGCTTCAGCTTCAATGGTATGTCAGGTATGTAGGCATTAGTCTTCTTGTCTCAGCTCTATCTCAGAATATTGATGTTTTAGTTTAGATGTACTATACAGGGGTTTAAATTGTCTTTGAAGGCGAAGTCTGCAGTCCAAAAATGCAAAGAACAACTAATCTGACTTACAAAAAAAAATGATACAACTGTTGATTAATCCTTTTATTTCTTTAGGTTTGTCCAGTCAACCACTTTCAAATGCTGAAAATGACAGTGATCAATCAGGCAAATTTTTAGGCCCCCGATAGTCACATGGGGATACTGATGCTGTAGTAGCCCTTGTTGCCCCACCTTGATTTGATGATATGTCTTAATATTTCATTTTATATGAATTATACTTCATTAAATTGTTAATTTGGCAAAGTGGTGCAGTGATTAAGAAAGTCACCTCACAGCAAAAAGGTTTTGGGTTCAAATCCCGGGTCAGGCCTTTCTGTGTGGTCACAGGTCAGAGCTGTAATTCCTACTAAAACCCATTAAGAGCATTTTCTGAGCATCATGCAAGAGGAAGGAAGGAGATCGTTTAATCCACTGTGGTCAAACCTTAATTCTTTTCTTGAATACTCTAAGCCTACTGTTATGCTTGCAGATAGTTTTTCCTGGATAATGCATTAGAATCCTCTATCCTAACTCAGACTGGATGACTTAATGCTGTGTTTGTGAAAAGGAGAATAAAGTATTAAAGATTTGTATTACATAAATATGATGCTACTCTGTTGTTATTGGTAGTTCTATACTAAGGCTAATGTTTTAAATAGATATAGGTATGGGATATGGGTGCCACCCTTTCAAAAGTCAGTATCCCACTTGGGCCATCCCAGTCAAAAAAGTCTTGACATGCCATATAATCACACCTCAGCTCCAACTCTCACAACAGCATCTCAGGCAACCTCTTGACAAGCAGCTCGCTGCTAGCTTGGTTAGTTCAATGCCCCACCAACTGTTTTCCCCTGCAAGGACTGCAGACCACTGTCTCTCCCATCAAAAACTTTCAAATGACTATTTATCAATAAACATTTAAACCCTTTTGCTGCCTCCTGTACACTTGAGGGTCATCAAATTCACAAAACTTGAGAGTATTTAAAAATTAAGGAAATTTCATGTATTTTGTGTACTGCCATCAAGATTTGACATGGAACATATCCTGCTTTACATGGTTCCACATGCATTATAGCATTATATTATCTTGTAAATACACACCTGCGAGCTGGAGACTGGGGCCGGACCTGGACAAGAATGAAGCCCATGCTTTGGAGATACTGAATATACTGTTGAAGAAAGGTGGTGGAAATCTCAAGAAGCCAGGATTCTTCCTTTAGTCGACTGGGCAGCATGTCAGTTGAGTCGGTGCTGTAGCTTCGGTCTCGTCCTGAGCCAGTGGAGTCGCTGGAGCAGTGGCGTTTCTGGTGAACATATAATAATAATTGTTATTGTTATTACCATTATAATTATTTTGGTTAGGCAGCTGGACGATAAGCGTATTCCAAGATTGAAGAGAAATTTCAGTGTACATTAATTAAGCTCTCAGTGTTAAAGTAGTGTAGTAGTAGTGGAGCAATCTCAGAGTTTAAGGATTCTGGATTCTGTGACCATGATTAGCATTCAGGTCAGACAGAAAGTTTCTTGTTGCTTTAGGTTGCATACTAGGTGCGTGACGGGATCTCATGCCACGAAATCTCGATACTAAACATTGACATTGAGGTGAAAATCTGTCTCATAAAGCAGAGGCCAATCCTAACTTCTATTCATGACCTGTGTGGGGCAGCAATACACAGCTCTGGGAACTCTGTTGTAAGTGACCATCCTGGTAATTTCCAAGATTAGTGCTGGCTCACCACTGTATGAAGCTAATAGGAAGGCACTGACAAACCTGGATTGCTTAAGGGCCCCCAAAAATACGGACGAAGAAGAACTTTCGGTTGGCTAGAAATAAGACTTTTAGGTTAAGTGTGAATGTTTGACTTTTCAGTGCCACTGTAGTAAATGTTCCACCCTGTAACGAATGAACCTGACAGAAATACTGTATGTGTTGACTAAACTTTCTTGATTGAAGAAAAGCATCGCAAATGAAGCTCTACTAACCTGGTTTACCAGTGGAAATCTTTTAATGTTAAATATCAGAAGGAGGAAATAAATAAATTTTACATCAGTAGTAACTTAACATATGGCTGAAGGAATGGTTATCAGTGAGAGTACAGACAGGTGACCCCTGCAAAGATCAGGATAGATTCAATAACAGTACTGAAAGCTTGGTACACTAGAGTAGTAGAGTAGTAGTAGTAATATAGTAAGTAGACTTTAAGCCACAGGGTAACGAAAGAGTATCCTTGGCCCATGAATACAACCTAGAAGAGGCTGCTGGTAGTACTTATGACTTGGCATAAACAGCTCAAGTAATGGTCAAAGAATGAGCACTATTGTTCAAGTATCACACTCCCAATGAGCAATATTGATTCACTCCTGCATTGGATCAGCCCCTAAGAATATAAGGGATGACAGACAAGTTTTCCAATCTTCATGGACTTTGTGAGAGTAAATAAGTTTTGTGTCCTTCAGGTATCCTTGAATCAGGGTCCTTTCTCACTGCAGTTTCAAGGTGCCTTTTGTGCGCCTTTTCTCTGCTTTGCTGTATGTATAGAGGGTACTGAGGCTGTGTGGGGGTTCAGTTTCCACGTGCCTCTAATCTGTCACAAAAAGAAATATCAAGTCGTATCAGAGTTGAGCCAGCATCTGAGTAACTGGGTAAACCAGCTGGATGACCAAGGGTGGGACATTATGATGATGCACAAGAACAACAACCAATTCACTCGCCATCAGTGTCCCCTTATTTGCACAGCAACCAAAACAGCAATGACACACAAACACTGAGCCAAGAACTGAACTAAAGGCTGACGTTGTTGTGTTACATATCATACTGGACATGCCTCTTCTGACCCTTCTGACTGACAGGGGACTCAAAGCCAGTTCGACATATCAACAGCCATACTGAAGTACTTTATTTCTGCGTTGTTTGGTTCTGTGTAAACTAACAAGGGCGGAGAATTGGTGAACCTTTAATGCAGGTGGATTCTCTGTGTAAAAAGTGCTATAGTCTCAAGAAAGATCAAAAAAGTTAGTAGGTCTGCTGCTTTTAGCATCCAGGAACATAGTAGAAATTTTAGGCACACAGTTAATTGCTGAAATCTGCACAAGCTTAAACACACCCCTTATGATGTTTGGTTCATGGGGTCTAGCTGGGCACAACCCAAAGGAGAGTATTGTTTCTGTCCTCTGATGGGCCCACTGCCTGCAGGAGAAGCGAAAGGGTCCGGTGCTATGTGAATCGGATGGCAGTCAAAGGTGGGGCCTTGGCGCTCAAATCAACAGTTGCTGAAGCTGGCTGTTGGGACATGGAATGTCACCTCTCTAATGGGAAAAGAACCTGAGCTTGTGCAGGAAGTTGAGAGATACTGACTAGATGTAGTCGAGTTCACTTCACTATGACACACAAAGATGCTGGTCAATAATCAACTTTGTAGTCGTATCAACTGATTTGCTGATACCGACTGGTGGTGAGTTGAATCAGCTTGCTGGGAGGATGCCAGGTATTCATGGCAGTAGCACCTGATACCACTACTGAACAGCAGAGGTGAGGAATGCTGTCAAGCTGAAGAAAGTCATCATAGAAGGCATGACTAGCATGTGTGCCTCCAAAGACAACTGAAAGCTTCTCGTGGGCCAAACAATACTTAGCCCCACGAATTTGGTGAGGCCATTGAAGAAGATTTTCAGTTGGCCCCTAATTAAATTCTGGCAAACCGTCCAGCAACTCAGCAGGGGACAGCTCTCCAGGAATATAGGGATTAACAGAACCAGGCCATTCGATCTCTGTACTGTCAGAGCCAGAGCTTGTTTCCCCATTGCTGGATCTAAGTAAGAACTCACCCAGGGCTTGCACTGGGATGGTTTGGAGCTGAGTGTGAAGCAGTCGGGAAGAGGATCAGCACCTCTAAACTTCATTGTTCTCAGCTGGAAAAGGGTGGGTTGCTGACTGCAACTCGGGGAAGAGTTGCTGCCCCAAGTGGAGAAGTTCATCTTGGGATCTTGCTAACAAGTGATGGGGAAAGGAGCAAAGACTGAAAGATGGATTGGGGTGGTGCCAGCAGTGATGCTGGCACTATACCAGTCCATTGTGGTGAAAAAAGACTTGAGCCAGTCAATCCACATTGTACCCAATAAAGGTAAAAGAGGAAAGAGGAAGAACTGGTGGGCAGTGATTTTACTACCACTGTTAAGGGTCCAAACACCTTGTAAAGGCTGTGCACCAATGTTACGTTCACAGTAAGTGGGACTGACAAAGTGACAATTCATGAAGCAAACCTGCAAAGGAGTGGTGCAACAGAAGAAAATTTAAACTGTCTCTAACTATTCTTTGAGTCAGATGACAAACATACCTTCACTGGGGGTTGCACGATTTGCTCCTCTTGGATCTGCTTACGGAAGATGGGGTCAAAAAGGAGAGGGGTGGCACAGTAATGGACTAATCTGGATGAATGCTTCAGGGTATCCAAATCGGTCCCCTATAGACATACAAGTGGTGATTTTTGATTAAGGATAAGATCATGACATTTCAGACGGTAAACTTGGAGAAAAGAGTGTTTATTGTAAACATTTTGCATTCAAGATTAAAATCTACAAGCGTTCTGTAGAAAATCATAGTCAGACTCAGAAGCATAAAAGTTAAATTACATAAAATAAAATTAAACAGAGTGGTAAACATAGTTGTTAGATGTAATTTGCATGAATCAAATTACATTTAACAGCTAATATAGTTAATCGAATAACCAACCAAAACCAAAAGCCTTGGAAAAGGCTGGGATATTTCCCTCTATGAAATAAAGCAATACTAAATGATTTCGCCAAGTCAAATGAAATTGTGTCTCCTCAAAGAGAGTAGTGAGAGACACCAATCCACCAGATTTTGTTTGGTTTAAGCAGCTATATTTGATACCATAGTACACATAGTATAATACCATCCTTGTTTTTTACAGTAATACAGCTAATCTATGGGTACACAACAAAGCCGGCAGTTCAAGATCACATATGGTGCTGTCATGTAGGTAAAAGTACAGCAAAGGCTCGTTGGTAAATTAAAGCCTAAAATGTGTGTTTGTGTTTACCTTTAGATCAACCTCTTTGAACGCAGTGTCCTGAACACTGTGACACAATGTTACTTTATTTGGCAAGTGGCTAAATTGTCTTTAAACACTAACTATATATACTTTCAAGAGGGATCTAATAAAGGGAGTAAATACGTAGCAGATTTTTTTTGGTGACCATATCCTTACTACTTCTATATTCAGGTTGCAAATATTTGTCATATCTACATGTAGCACTTACTGAAATGGGCATGTTGGACTGTGCTGACCTCTGCTGCCAAGTCACAAAGAGGTTCTCAATCTTCATCTGTCTTTCCAGTTCTGTCAGCACAGACACAAAGCCATTACATTAAGTGTGGAGATTCATTGGTTCATTGGACAAAATTCCTAAAAGAGTAGTTGCAGAATTAAATGTTTTGTAGCTGTTTTTCAGCTTCTTACTTATAGTAACAAGAAATAAAACTGCAAACACTAATAAATGTACCTTTTAATATCTGACTGATGCCATACACTGCATTCAAGGAGAAAAAGAAAGAAGGAAAGAGAGAAGGAAAGTAGGAAACTATGACTGCTGAGCTATATTGTACTTAAGGGTTTATCAAGTGAATGAAAAAAAAAATACTAATACTACTACTAATAATAATAGTAATACTAAGAAGGAAAATGACATTAATAATTTAAATAATAGTAGTAGTAGTAACCTCTTCGCTCAGCAGCTTTGATGTCCAAGAGTTGGCTTCCATGTCGGGCTACCACATCCCCCTCCATTATCGGTCGGATGGTGCACACATCCCTCAGAGCCTCATCAAAGGAAAGCAGCTCAGAGGGGAAGTGAAGTGGAGCGAGACTTCGACCAGAGCTTCCCAGGCGGCCCTGCTCTTTGTTGGGCAAAGGAGGAACTGCGCTTCGCAACAACGCATCAGGCTCCATGGATGGGCTCAAGAATGGGTTGGGATCCTGGAGAACATAGATTTTTTAAAAAAAAAACAAAAACAAAAACAATATAGGACAAACGACATAAAAAGACAGAAGACAATGTAATCCTTGGCCTGACTGACCTACTGTACTATGGTGGGGGCTCAGTGAGCCACTGACCCCTTCTTATTTCAATAATGGGGTTATCAAATCAAACATACCAAATATACAGAACAGCATATACAAAAAATATACCTAGGTCTTGCACACAATAAGATGTAGCCTATAAAAGAGAGAAAGAAAAAAAAGGGATGGGGATCGGGTTAACTTTACTTATGGGACTTTCATAGTTTAATAGTAACTAGCAAGTCTGTCAGATAAAATTTTTCTTCACATCTTCTCAGTGAGAGTATAATGTTTTTCAAGTGCTGGTGGTGCATTACTTCCTTTATGAAGGCAGAATGGGTAGTAGCCAGTGTTTGCTTCCAACTTAAAATGTTAGTCTGCAAGCTAGTTATTATTTCTTGTTATGTTAAAAGCTGGCTAACACAACAGCAGAGCATTTAATTCCAACAAGTGCTCTCAAGGGATTAGGATCTACTGGTTTACCCAGGTATCTTAAAATGACCGGTGAGGCCAGTAAGCCTAAAACTGGCCTGGTGACTGGCCACAACTGTTGCATATGGATGTTGATACTTTACAAAGCTTATTTTTTGTGAAATTAAGTCTATGCAATATTATAAAATGCAAAAGTCCATGTCTAGCACAGAGTAATGAAGAATATACCAATGTTTGGGCTTTTTGGTGCTGAAAAGCTGTTCTATTATTTGGGCTTTCTTGCCATGACTCTTCTAAAATAGCCACCCCCAGAACCATTTGACCAGGCTACTTTTAGATAATCTAGGGAGATGGTGCAATCTAAACACAGAGGTACATTATAAACAATGGGGGTTCCCCTCTGTGATTACCAGATTTCACAAAAATATGGATTGCATTTGTGAACTAATTGGTTTATTAAGGAAGGATACATTGGATGTTTGAAAAAGTTAATCAAATGTAAATATCAGAAAAACGAGTATTTGGCAGGTCAAATCTAGTTTAAAATCGTTGAAATGATGACAATATACCATATTCAAAAAGATCTTTGGAGGGATGAATGCTTGAACCTCCAATCCGTAAGAGATGGACTAAGTGGATGATCCACAATCGAAGGAGCCGGTAGAGAGTCAAAATGCTACAAAACATTTTTCAGAATCACAGGCCCAATTTTATACGAGTGTGAGACCAGGGCTTCCCTTACCATTGTACAGGCCTGGTAGCATGCCTGGCTAACATCAAGCCCAAATTTTTTCATTTATTTTTTATAAGCAAAATTTTTCACTGACATGGAAAAGCAAGACACAGAGAATCCCTGGCAACATTACTGGCAACATAATTTCTTTAACAACAAATATGACGAAAAATGTTCATCAAGGACCTTTTTTACATGACGAAGACGAGATGTTGACATGCTAAAAATAGATCATTGAAGCAAAACTACGACGAAATGTATGTTAAGTTCTCCTTAACGAGACAAGACTAAAATGTTAGTGGGGGATGAACGGATATTCAGAATGAAGATATTGTCCGTCTACTCTGTCAGAATGTATATTGCATTCATATTCTTTATTACATGCAAGGTTTATCTTATATTATCTTGTGTCTGTTTGTTCATGAAGAATCCCTTTTTGTCATCATCTATCACGGAATTATGATTTTTAATCTTGTGATTATTGAGGCATATAATTTATAGTTTACGTTGGGGATCAATATAGGTCTGTATGAACTGCAGTCAGATTTATATTTAGCCATCTTTGGAATTACTGAGATTATTGCTTGTCTCCATGATACATGATACTGGTATTTGTCCCCCTTTAAGTGTAAAATTGAAGCATTTCCGCAATATTGGTGATAATATCTCTCTGAAAGCCTTAAACCATTCCACTTGGTATCCATCTGCAATTAGCATTTTATTTGCTTTGAGACTAGAAATGGCATTATCTAATTCATTATCTAATTCTAATTCTTTAACTGTACAATTCCTCCCTCTGAATGGCTCTTGGACCTTTTCACTCCCTCAGATCTTTCATCTATTATACTGCAGTTCTCTTACACTATTTATTTTCTGTCGCACTTCTATTTATTTTACATGGTTCACACTTAAAACATCCTGTATACTGTATACTGGATATACTCTTGTATATACTCCTTTTATATATATATATTTTGTTTTTTTCACTTCTATGCTTACAAGGAGCAACTGTAAAGTAACAATTTCCCTCGGGGATAAATAAAGTATTCTGAATCTGAATCTGAATCTGAATTCATGTTTTGTTATCTCACGCATCATCGCTTCATTCTGTTCAGTTCCAAAGGACGGCAGGTCCAATGAGTTTAGAAAATTTATGTTTGTGGGTTCAGCGCCATCTGGTTGCCTGAACAACTCCTTAAAATATTTTTCAAAGGCATGTTGTATATCCTCTTGTTAGTAACACATTTTGCCAGATTGTGTACCTATAATTTTATAAATAGATTTGTAATTCTGTTGCTTATCCTCCAAACTAATAGTTTTTTAGCTCTAGGTCTGTTGTCATAATAACTTAGATGAATTTAGCTTTCATTTCCTCGTGACTGCACAGGGTATCGTTTAATAAGCTAGTTTTATGCCTCCAAATTATATTTTTAACTTGTGTCCAAATGTAGGGATGGATATACACCTGCATGGTCTGATATACTGTATCTTTAACCCCTATTTCACTTTTCCTGTTTCAGTGTATATCTGAGTTGAACATGAAAAAATGATCAATTTGTGATAGTACATTATGAGGATGGAAAAAAATATAAACTGTCTTTCTGTTGCATGAATTTCCCTCAAGATATCCATTATACCTGCTTTAAAAAAAGTATTTTGACAGTGCCTGATTCAGGATTTATTCTCTTGGTAAAATATATAGTATCAAGGGAAAGGCATGGTTGAATATTCCATTCTGCTCTGCAGATATGAACCCCTGAGGTCTCCTCAGCAATTATATCAAATAATTTTCTGATCAATGCTTCATCATTACCTGGGGGTATATAGAATTTTAACAGCATCACCATTTTATGATAAATGTATCCTTTTAACCTATTATATATCGTCCCTCTGTATCTGTTATTTGTTTAGAGAGTTGGAATGTTATTTTATTTGACATTAATATTGCTACTCCTCTCACTTGTCCATGTTGGTAAGATGACTAGTAGGTGTTTTTAAAACCTAGGTATTTAATTTCTCATGTTCCAGATCACAGATTTTACTGCCAAAAGATCATATGTTGTTTTTCTCTTTCCATTGCGGTGATTAATTTGTTCCTTTTAATGGGATTTAACAGACATTTGTTGGGCCCCACAACAGAGTGATCCACCCAGCCCCCAAATTTTTACAACTTTTTACATTTTGGTGCTTAATACCGTACTGATGGAACCAAGACTTGCTATTGGTCACCAGACATCTCGGAAGGGCACAGTCATACAAAGAGACATTTTCCACCTGCTGGCCTAGGAGTCGGAGCCAAAGTGCTCTCTTTGCTCTCCTCTGAGCTGGAGCCACAGAGCTCCTGCTGAGGACTCAACAAGCTCAAATTTAGCCAGCAGCAGCAACCAGGCCTGCAGGCTAACCAGAGGGAGTTACTGGAGAGTTCAACGCAACAGCTAATTCTGCAAGGAGCAAAGAAGCTATCGGTTTCCTTCAGCACCAGGACTGAACAGCAAGAAAAAGCGTTCTCCACAAGAATTCCTCGCAAGAGCCTCAACTTGGACTCTCTATCAAACAAGGATCACCTCACCAGGAGAACATCTCTCTCCTTTTAAGGACTGGTGAAGTTGACCTGGGCACATCAACTCAGCACAGCACAGTTAAATGCATAATTGATTTTAAACTGTTGAAAGTAGTTTGTCTTGCATTGTTGAACAGTATTGTTTTGACAGACGTCAGGTTATTAATAAGTGGATTAGCCAAGATTCTAAGTTAAGGTTGGTTAACTGACACAGACTTGCATGCAACTAACCATCATCTTTCTGACTTGGCATGACATTCTCAAACATATACAACACTGTCTTAACACACACAGGGTCTCAACCAGTGAATTGTCTGAGTCCCCAGTAACATAGGAACATGTGCTCTGACACTCACACAGCTTTTGGCCATTTACCCTTTGTTTAACACCCATCAGCCTCAGCAGCCATTTTGATTCTCTCTTATGCAGAATAGAGAAAAAAGGTGAAGTGGAACTTCTGAATGGGGAGTTGAAGCTTTCTGATGAAGCCCTTCCAGGTATGCACTGACATCTTCATATGAGTGTTATCAGTACAAATTATTAATGGCTTTGGTACTGTTTCCACCTCCCAGAGTGTACGGTCCTGAAATTACTTTAATAATACCTGGAGCTGAGAACATTTTTTTCCTATTGTGGAATTAAATTTAACAGAATAAAACAATATATTCAGGTATTTATGTACTCTACTAAAACAGCCTTATGTTTATCTGCTTAAGGAAAATTTTTAAGGATTGACAGGACTTTATGAACACAGAGACTTTTTCCTTTTAAAACCTTCTCTGAATATTTAATCAAGGGAACACCTCATTCCACGTTGTTCTTGAGTGTAAGAGAACGTTGGCATCTCCGGAGCTTCTCTCAGGCTTGTTTGATGTCTGCGGTGTGGGTCTGATGATTTGCAGCAACGTTGTACCTTCAGTTCAATGCCCGAAAGAGATAACACGGACTTGATAAACATCTCCAGAAACTCACGCGTTGTTACCCTCCTCCCCCTCTGTGAATCCAAAGATACGGAGGTTGTTCCTGCGGCACGGTGCTTCTAAATCTATTAACTTGGATTTAATGTGTTCTTGTTCCTGCAAAATTTGGAGAGGCACTTCTTTTGCATTAGCATTCCACTCGGCCACTCATTTCTACACTTCATCCTTGCCTCCGTGCTTTTCAGATCCACCCAGAGTTTACTCAGATTCTGGTTAATTTCTTCTTGGAAGATCTTGAACTCTTCCTTCATGTCTCTTTTAACTGTCTCACAAAGACGGTTTAGTTCCATCTTAATGTCCGGTTGTCCTGCCTTTATTTCGGCATGGATAGCCATAATGCTGGTGTGCAGGGGGTATATGTCCATATGCATCCTAGCTTCTCCTGTGCCGACAAATTCATCAGCTTCGCCTGTTGCCTTTTCTTCATTCTTTCTGCTGTTTTGATTTACTTTAGTCTTAGCTTTAGCTTTAAGATTACAATAATAAAGTGGGTGTGTAGAATTGTCTTAAATGGGGACAATACCGGACCTTTCTAGAAGCTCACATTCTATGCTACCGCTTGCCTCGCAACCATAGCCGTTAGTACCACTTCAAAACCATTTAAACAGCTGCTGTCTGCAGCAGGCAACATAGCCGATTAGAAGGCCAGTCTTAGCAATAAGCATGTTGACAACATCCACTGAATTGGTTTTGACACGGAAGTGTCTTTACCTGCTTAGAGTCCATTTCGTATATTGGTGCATCAGAGAAGCAGTGGTGATGAAAGAGGCCCATCTTCTGGTTGAGCAGGCAGTGGACAACATGAGCTCTTGCATTCTGCCACTTAACAAGGCGGACAAGCTCACGATTCAGAGAGGTTCCTAGGTCTACAGACCAGTTATAGCTGTACAGAGTCACCTGAAGAAATAATGGCTAAAATGTTATATGTAAAAAAAAAAAAAATGTACCTAAAAGATGTCTGCAAATTCATATCGTCCTTGGTTGTGGGATGTGTCTAAACTACAGTCTGCATACTGACATACTGCAAATGAGGCAGATGAAAGAGATTAACTTCTGCATTCAAAATTGTACTTTAATGGTCAGAGATATATTTATCAGCTGAAAAAAATCTAACCTTTTAAGATCTCTGTTGTGTTTTCATTCACAATGCAGTTGCCATATTACCTTTTTGTTAAAGATAGTGATGAAGAGGAACCTCTGGCGGGAAGCAAGTCCTTGCCTGACTTTGCTGGAACTGAAGCAATCACTTGGCTCCAGAGCCTCAAAACGCTGGAAGCCCTTAAGTGCTAATAAGGAGAGGGAAATTCAATAAAAAGGTAAAGCAAAATGAATCAAAGGTAGACAGCGGGTAAACACAGTGGTAGAACCAGCCTACTGAATGTCACAGTCTTTCACCTAGTCTTTATGTAACAACAAGGTTAGAGCACTGCTCCATAACATTTTTACATGTAATGCAGTTTCTAAGTTCTCTCCTGAGGTTTCCATGGTTTGACAGAAAATTTCAAATAAACAGATAGTAATGCTGGTCTGGTAATTTCTAGGAGAACTACAACTACAACGCTCTCTGCTTCTGCACCATCATAAACCTTATAAGTAAGGATGGATAGAAGGATGGATAAATGATAGATGTATAGATAGATAGATATCCCATCAGCATCAGTGTGTTAAGTTGACAGGCCAACTTACGTGTGAACCTATTTAGCACTGGGGTGTTTTCCTCATCTGAACTGTCTTCTGTAGGCAAACAGATATAGCACACACAGCAAGGCAGCATGGACAGTGAAACACACAGCTCAACACAAAGTGATGTAATCAGATGCTTGCAAAATAACAGTTACGTTAGACAGCTGCTAGCATTGACAAAGAAACATGGAATCAAACAGCAGCAGTAATGTGAGCATATTGACAGCACTGACAGAAAACATTCATGCTGGGACCTCTTCATCTACATCTACATCTACAAGTAGTTAGCGACATGCTGCTGAGAGAACTTTGTCCATGTCTTCAACTGTCTACACTAATGCAGACCTTAATAATCAATATTAGCTCCTATGGACATCTGGTCAATAACCCATTCTGTGATCTTTCGTTGTCCTTTTATCAGCTACTGTACATTACACTACCACTTAATGTGCAATTTGTATGATGTGGCTGTCATTTTATCCGAAACATTCAAAATCTGAACTCAGTGCTTAAAAAATTGGGAGAAACACGCTGTTGCTGTTATGTTACTGTTGTGTTTGTATCATGTATCCCAATGCAAAGAAATTTACTACAGGTATTGGGGTCGTGGTAACGAGCTAGCTCAAGCCTGTATTGTCTTGTGATCTGTAGTGTTAAGTCTAATAAGCAAACATAAAAAATTCAGAGAATTCCAAGAAAATATTCTTACATATATTTGTCTTAATAACTAGAAAAATATGACAGTAAGTCCGCTGAATTCAAAATAGTTTATTCAGGTCCTCCATATCTGCCAGCCACAATACTTCTTTTCTGTGGCTCTGTTTAGTCAATTCATTTTATAATCCCAAATCCCTTTGTGAATTTGAACAATGTTACAACAGACTACATAACTAGATTCTCATGGTTGACCCATGACATTTAAAATCCCTTTGCTGATGTATGAATTCAAAGGCAACATCCTGCGCAGAGCCACTGGCTTTAGTATTTACCTTGCTCTGTGCTGCAGTGCCACTGATTGAAGTTGCGACCAATGAGAATGAAGCTCTTTGGAGAGCCTTTAGGCTGGCGGAAATTCTGGACAAGAGGTAATGGTACAAATATTTCTCCAGACATGGGACACCTGAAAGGGTTTAAGCAATAAAGAAAAAAATATTGTGGGATATATCACACAGAAGGAGTGCGTAAAGTTTTAAAACGCACATTTACATCTACACATTTCAAAATGTCATAGTTTCAGTTTTCTCAGCTTAAATAAAGAAGACAAACACTGAGGACATTTTATTAAGATGTTTCATGGAACCAACGACCATTGTCACAAAACTATTTTTTTTTCTAGCTATTTCTTTAATAACTAAAATCATTTGAAATTTGAATTTCATATTGAAACCCTGAGTGCAGGAGAATATTAGACAATATTAGGATAATATAAGCAAAAAATGGTTAATAGTAGTTTTAATTTATATTTAGATATTTTTTAATCTTCAACTAATTCCATCACTCGAAGATTCAAAATTGCAAACTATAAACAACTGAGGTGTCCAGTGGTTGATTAGAATGGAAATGTCAATCAAAGTTTAAGCAGCAATTAATCAATTTCATCTGACAAGTAAGCACCGAAGATGAAGTTGACCTTCCAGGAGAAGTAAGGTTTAAGAACCACTAACACAGTTCAAAGTTTATATCGATTTCTTATGGATACTGGCAGATCAATTTGCAAGGCACTGCAAGATTTCTAGTGATGCAACACTGAAAAGTAATATGTAGAAATGGAATGGTCAAGGTGAAAATCACTGCACACAAGAAAGCAGGCATCAACTCCTGGACAAGAAATGAGCTAGTGAGCTAAATAGCTGGTTAAGCGTACAGCTATTAATGTTCTCATCCAGTGTTGCTACTCCTTGAGTAAATATGGTTCTTTGTGCAAGATGAAAAATAAAGTTTTATCTTAAGTAATTGGCACATGATTTCTGGAAAGAGATGTTTTTTAGTGAATTCAAATTTCAGACGTCAATTGAGGAGTAAGAGTTGAAAATTAAAAGTCATGAAAGACGTTGTAATGTACATTATATTACAAGTGATTAAAATAATCAAAATTCAAGTTAAGGTGTGTGTGTGTACTGTGAATAGTTGGAATGTTAGTTTGTCTGGCGCCGACAGTAATTAAAATGTCAGTTCATTCTAAACGTTGGCAGCACACAACGGATATTAACACATAAATATTCCTACATTATCAGTGTCAGTATATTACTTTTCATTCCCAAAAAGGAAAAACTTTGCAACTCAGATTTAAATAATAGCAGATTTGATCAAAATGATGATTTACCTTGTCTTTTCAAACACCTTTACTGTTGTATCACTGGCCAACAAGCTGACCAAATTGACAATCTCTGCCAAGATGGAAGGCAGAAGGAACTGCGAAGCTATTTCAGCAGTGCACTGCTGAATGGAGGGGCAGCCTGTTTATCAGCAGCCATGCCAGGAATAAGGGAATGACAGAGAGTCAGAGGTGCTTATAAAACATCTCATTGTCGCAAGATATAGTCTTTCTGATCTAATTAAATTCATCTTGTAAAAGTTTATGGGAGAAGTATATAATGCTTACCAAGTTTTACCATGAAAGTAATCCATGGTTGGAAGGTGACCTGGTAAATTGGGTGGAGCGTTCCTACATCTCCCTCCTCCAACTGAGACACCTGCCTTCTATAAAACCAAAACAAACCCCCCAAAAAACATACATTAGGTCATTCTTACAGGTCCAGGTTCAGGCACTCTCTTTGTGCATGTACAAGATCTGCTAATATCATGGCAAGGGGAGCTCCCTATTTCAACTCAAAACTCTGCCCCAAACAGTCTGAAAGCCCTTGTCATATGGGTCTGTGTGTGTATATACAGTGGATATAAAAAGTCTACACACTCCTGTTAAAACACCAGGTTTTTGTGATGTAAAAAAATGAGACCAAAATTCAGAACTTTCTCCACCTTTAATGTGACGTATAACCCATACATTTTAATTGAAAAACAAACTGAAATCTTTTTTTTCTTTTTTTTGGGGGTTGGGGGGTAAAAATAAAAATCTAAAATAATGTTATATAAGTTCAGAAGACTTGATTTGCCCTTTACCATTATCATTTGCAAGTTGGAAAACCGGATGAACCCTTGAGCCCTTGTGCTGATAAAATCAATGTCTTTGAACTTTGTTCTTTTTTTTAACCTTTGTTCTAAATGTCAAAGGCAACTTTACTCCACTTCTCCTTCAACTTGTATGGAAGCTTGTCGACAATAGCAAATGCTAGCTATAGTATCTATCTATCTTCATTGGCCCAGCTGACGAGGCGGAGAGCTTCGCCATCATCTGCCTTGATCATAGGCCAATGTAATGTCTTCTTAATACAGGGATCATATATTCATTCCCCAAATACCCTCTTAAGAGTTTCCTTGCTTTATTACAACCTTGGTCTTGATCTATGTGTAGAAAACTCCTGACTAAGTCCCTTGGCTTGCTGTTGCGATATTTTTCCAATAGATAGAAGCAATCCCTGTTGTTGTCAAGTTTTACTTTCTACACCATGCTTGAATGCGCTGATGATGACTGTAAATTCCAAAGGATGTCCTTTAAAGATGGGACCGCTGTTAGCCAATGAAACAATGATCATTGGTCATATCTTCCACTGACACAAATAACCTCTTAACAGAGATGTTCAAATCACAAAACACAACAGAGATTATGAAACTCAACATACAACTTGGTCTTATCTGTCTCCAAATTGCCATTATCTATCAAATCAAGGATCTCATTCTGTTTTGCTAGTAACTGAGTCATTTTGGCTTGCCACACCTACACCTTCGACCGCAGGTTCAACTTCCCTTTTTTCTTTTTTCTCTTACAGTGACCGCAAATTTCTCCTCGTTCTCCTGGATTCGTAGATGCTTAACTTTATTTCCCTTACTAACCAATCCAATATCCTTAACATGCACACAAAGGATACGACGTTTGCCTCCACAAATAATATCTGTTTTTACTCGCAACTGCAGAGAATAGATGCTCCCTATCCAGTTGCTAAAAGATGTTCCAAAGTTAATGCTCTGCACAATGCAAGTCCAAAGGCTCCAATGATATTTTTTTCAAACGTATAAACCACAAGGACTTAGTTTTCACAGTAATGTTACAGCAAAAGTAGCTGATATTCATGGCGTAAGTGTCACATTGAAATTGTCTAATGCAATTGTCCACTCCGAGTCTGATTTAGGGTATGGAACATGAACGATTTTAAAAATTAACAAGTAAGGAATATAATGGACATTGCAATCGACCAAGATCACAGATTTCATTCAGTTCAGGCTTGGACATGGTATAGAAACTGTATAACTCCACCTCTAGTTAGCTTCCCAACTGATCTAAATTGGCTGCCTCGGAGGAGTAAAGACATTACTTCGAAGTAACATTTCTTCAAACAGGCAAAATTAAACATTAAAGCAATAACAAAGCAACATCAAGGCAAAGCCAAATAACAGAACATGGGAACCTCAGAGAATCAAATACAGTAATCCAAAGTAACAACAACAGTAACCATGGTAACAATAACAGTAACCAATAATCATTTTAAACCATGAGAAGAACATTAAATCAACCTTTGCCTCTTACAGAAGGAATGAGTATTTAGGTATACTTTTTCCTCCTGAAATCCACTGCTGAAGAAAATATCCTTGGACAAATATTCTGTATTGACAAATATATCTTATTATTATGCTTTTGGGCTGTGACTTATTGAACAGTCATCCCTGCCACCGAAATGAGCTCCTCCATGGTTGAGCGCTGAACATGAGATATGCTTGCACCCTTACTCCTTTAATAAGTTGGGGAAAAAGTTGCCAAAATATATGACACAAATATTTATCTTAATTCAGAGTCAAGGGATTCATTCTCTTAGAGATTTGTTTAGAAACAATGTATAAAAATTACTTTAAGAACTAATAAAGGAGTTCAGAATTCCTCAGTCCTGTCATTGGTAGTATCTCAGTCACTCACTCTCTATAACACCGGGCTCTTCTGGAACACTCCCTCAACATTCTGCTACACCACGCTCACTCACACCTGGCCAAGGGAAGTGGCACAGTAAGGATTCTCTTCCTGGATTTCTCAAGTGCCTTCAACACCATCCAGCCCCTTATGGTCCAAGACAAACTCAGTGTGATGCAAGTGGACCCCTGCTTGGTTGCCTGGAATACAAACTACCTCTCAGTCCACAGTAGGTCAGACTAAAAGACATCACACCTGATACCGTGTTCAGTAGCACTGGAGCACCCCAAGGCACGGTACTGCATCCCCTTTTCTTCACCATGTACACTTTAGACTCTGTTATCACATCCAGAAGTTCGCAGATTACACAGTCATCGTTGGGTGCATCAGGGAAGACAGAGACGAGGAATACAGGTTCCTGTTACTGTTCTACCAGTCTTTGTTTGCCATTGTCCTGTTCTACACTGTGGTGTGCTGGGGGGGGCAGCATATCGAAGAAGGACTTGAACAGGCTTGACAAGCTGATCAGGCGGGCCGGCTGGAATGAAGCTGGACTCTTTGGTGGATAATGACTGGTCATCATGGATGATGCCAGTCACCCTCTACACACTGTCATCAGCAACCTGAGGAGCCTATTCAGTGGAAGACTGCTCCTGCCCAAATGCAGGACTAACAGACTCAGGAATTCCTTTGTCCCGCAAGCGGTTAGGCTTTACAACTCCTCGTCTGGGGGTGGGAGGGGTGTCAGGTGTTTATTTTTGCTTAATTTAGCTTATTTTTGCTCAATTTCACTTACTTTTTATCGTGTGCTTCTTAACTGTGATGTTTACTTGCTGCTGGTACTTTAAGTTCCTGGAGGGGACCTCCAAAAAGGACTATTAAAGTTTATCTCCTCTCATCATCATCTCAGTTGCTTTCTGACTTTATCAAAATATTTGGATTAGGATGTAAGGCTTTCCAATTTTACTCAAAAATATTTTCCCAAGCCACTACATTCTCAACAGTATTAATGATTATCTGGAAAAGGGTCTAAACCTTTCATTTAACGAATCAGAAGGGAATAAGGCATGTCAAAATCAAAGTTGTCAAAAGATATTAAAACAAGCCTCATTGAAATTAAAATTCTGAATCGTTTTTACTGGTACCAACTAGATTACATCGTCCGGGCCTTAAAAGTTTGGCAGAATGTTGGAAATGCCAGACTACAGAGAGTACATTATTGCATGATCTATGGCAATGCCGTAAGGTTTAAGTCTTTTGGGATCAAGTGGGCAATTGTATAATTTCTCGCAGGCTTCATGTTTTGGGTGACCCATTAGTTGAAAAAGACTGGAAATGCAGAATGGATTCAGAGTGTGGGCATGCAGACTTAGGGACTGGAAAAATACAGAAGCTCCCTCGTACAGAGAATGGTTTATAGAACTTGTAAAGTAAAGGCAACAGGGGCACCAGACACTGAGCAGCTGAAATATGTCAAAGTAAAAGAAATACCTTAATCAAATTCTTGTCTGCTCTAAAAGAAAAATAAAAAAAACATAAAGATATATCACACCTCTGAGCTTGCTCCATTTCCACAGTCAGAGCTTTCTCCTGACTCCACTGCTGCTTCACATTCTCAGTCTTGTGTCGTCGTCGTGTTGCTCGGCCCTCTTCTCCTTTTTCAGGCACTATGTCATCAGTTGTCTTTGGGCTCCCAAATTCTGATAAATCCGGCTTACTCTGCAAGAAAGGAAAGGGCAGTATGTAAGTAAAAAACAAATACTTGATATAATCTCTATGAAAAGCAGGAAAAAACTAATTTGGTTCCTACAAGGACCTCAGGTTTCTGCATTAACTTGGGATGAGGTAAAAGCAATCTTTGTTTAGATGTGTCGTTGGCTAATGGTTCAGGCTGAAGCATAATTTAAGACAAACCAAACCAATAAACCACCTTTAAATGAGTACCAAGCTAAAATGCTATTAATGATCTTTTCAATGGATTCAGGTTGATTCAGGTTGATTAAAAAGACGTTATAGCAATGGAATTTTGCTACTGTCTAAACTGGAGGCAAGTGGCAGTTATAGTGGCAGGTAACACTGAAGCTGGACAGCATGTAGGTGGTTTCAGATTACTTAACATTTTATTTTGAAAATTCACAGGATAGCTCAAATATCAATACAACACAGTTACACAACATATTATCAGTAATATCTAAATCAGTATTTACTAAATGTGGTCCATGATTAGGCTCCACATATGTTCCAGGATGAAAGCCTTTCACAACTGGAGGAACTGACCAGTATGTCCCAGAAGCTCCGGCGGTTGCTCTTAGTGGTGGGTGTTGTGGACTCGGTTGTGCCACTGCCTGTCATGGTGGTGCTTCCGACAGCTTGGGTTAAGGCAACGGAAGAGAGGCTGTTCTTAAAGACCCGGGAGCCACTGTGCTGCCTGGGATTGTCCTTCACCTCTTTTACCTCAGGCAACAAAATAAGCAGTCCTGAAAACACATTTTAGAAAGACATTGTCTAAAGTGATACTAGAGGTTTCTGTTTGCTTATGCTAATACATGTTGCACTTAAATGTTAAGCTTTTGATCTATTCACCATTCATTAGTAAGAGTTAGTAACTTGTAAAGGGCTGTGTCCAAATAGCACTTTTTGACGCCAGTGTTCAGTTGTTCCCAATGAGGAGAGCCTTATTGGAACAATAAAGCTAACAGAATCTGTTTGGTGTCACGTCAGGTTTCTTTCCAATTTCTTGCTATCTCTTGCTATCATTTATTCTTATATGCAATTATTATGTCATCCCTGGTCTATTAACTGGATTTTGACATCACTCTAGTCTTCCAGTCTGCACACAAGAGTCCTCTGCTATTACATCTCTCTTTTCAATGCATTGTTTGTAGTGCAACCTTTCCTGTGTAACACAGACCCTCAATAAAATGGTTTTGATTGTTTCGATAGGCTTCATCAATAACAAGCCTGCTCCACATACAGCTGACTTGCTGGAGAAAGGTAAATTAAGTTGTATATTTTTTGCACATTTTCTGAAACAGCATGCTAATGTGAAGTGAGAAATGAATAGCAAAGTCATGCAGTGAGAAACTGCATGACTTTGCGTTGAATTGCAGGAAAGAAGAGCACAATACAAAACATCATTAAAGGTATATTTATTGCACTATACAACAAATATACCTGTATGTAAACAGGTGTATTTGTATAAAAAAAAAATACCAATCGTGATATAATGTATATTGTACTGTAAAATTACACAATAGGATAATTTTTACATTTTTCTATCCATTATTTGTGGATATATCCCTTTTCATGCTTTAATTGAAACAGTCCTGCCACTTTCTGTGGTTTCATTGTTTGGTCAAGCATCTTTGAAGGAAAAAAAATACTTTAAATCAAATTGTTAAATAGTCTAGTCAGCTGATTGGAGATTATAAAGAATAATGACTTTCACCCTTTGCACAGTGAGTTTCAGTGTCTTCCCTCTGGGCGGAGGTTTTTAGTTCTGAGGTGCCAAACAAAGTGGTACATTGTCTGGTGAAGTGTTAATGTAAATATTTTTATTCTGGTTTGTATTTGCTTTTATTGTGGTTAGAAGTTATTTATTTATTTATATATTTATTTGCTTCTGGGATTTAAAATCAATTTAATATGGATAGTTCTCTCTTATTTCTCTCTATTGCTAAATTTCTGATTAGTGGAAACTTAGGTCCTTCTATCATTTTTCAATATGTTTTGATAAGCTTTCTTTCATTCTGATTCTCTTTTTGTGTTGTGTCATGTTACAAAATTGTTTTGCAATTTGGGTAGCAAACTGGATGTCATCATCTTGCTGCAATACAAAAATACAAATTCACCTACAGGTACCTGACCTAATCCTTATGTTGAATGTATAAAAAAGATCTAGACTTCTTCCATACTGTGTCCAATGGTATTCAGACTTGAGACATGAACAGAATTTCAATCGACACTGTGGTAGAAGTGGACAATGGTGTTTTTCCTAATCGGAAGTTGCTTTACTGAAATATCCTTTAAATGCAGACAAATAACCATTTAGTGATGGTCTCACCTTTGGCCTCTTCTTTTTGAGCTTTGGTCACTGGGCTGAGTACCCCCAGGCAAAGAGGATTTGGCAAGACTCTCAGCTCCATTATAACATCACACAATGAGTGGCGCAGTGCCCCCTGCAGTTTATCACTCAGTTGTATGGGGCTGACGTTGCCTTTTACCCAGATGTCAAAGCGCACATACAGCTGAAGTTCTGTAAGATGAGAGGCAGACACCAATGTGATTGGTATGTTTTAAAACAATGTCTTTAGTGTAAAAATTAACTCAGTCGACAAAGCACAGAATATTAAAATTGATTTAGTTTCTTAATGGAGATCAACAGCGGGTTTACAGCAGATTGAGACAAACAATTTGCTTTAGTGCAGGTTAGTGTTCTTCAGGAACTGAGTCAAGAACTGCTACTCATTTTGGACAATACAGGGTTAATGGAAAATATGGTTTTAATATAGGGTCAGCAGGATTAACAAAATCACTGACTTTAGATGGAGGCCATTACATATCTCTTAGATAGTCGCATTTCATTTAGAAGGATTCTTTAGAATTATTTTTTTTTTTTAAAAGAGTACATGCGTGATACACTTGAAATAATGTCCCCATGTGGCGGTGTTTTACTTTTCAGCCAATCACCTGAAAGCAACCACACAGTAATTTCTGAATAATTATGTTACCAATGTGAGGTCAGTAAGTTTGTTTACTGAAGGTTGAACTTCTGTAGCTAAATCCATTTTCCATCATCAGTATAATCGTTATGGTATCATTTATCATTTCAGTACTGACAATCTAGTGCTGACGTATTAAGAGTTTTCAGGCAAACGTTAGAAAAAAAAAAAAATAGAGGTAACTGTCACAATCAGACTTCACACACTGACCACTTGGCAGTTTTGATTCTGTAACATCGTCTATGACTGTTAGCTGACATCAGCCACCTGATAGCTGCAGTACTGAAATACTGTAATGATGTACAGATGATGAAAAATGTATTTAGCTACAGAGGGAT
>KV751359.1:3142356-3160031 GCA_001698575.1 Mola mola
TTTTTTTTTAGCAATCTAGAAAACGTTGTTTTAAAAATGAAAAGCCTCCCTCATGGTAAATAAAGACTAAAGAAAATAAACAGGACGGATTCAGGTTAAATATAGTAAGTACATTGCTTGAGCTTTGATGTTTCTTTCAAATGCCTCTTGGGACCCAGCATGCTATATTACTGTATTGCTGTCAGCCCATAGCTGGCTGATGAAGTTAGAACATAGGATTGCAAAGAATAGACCTTTTCTCATTTCCTTTTTCGCTAGGGGGAAGTCACACCCTATCAAGACCATAGAACAAGAAAATGTCCGATACAATTAAGAGCTTTTATTTTCAAATTCACGACAGCAGTTGACCAACATGTTAGGATAGGTTGTTAATGATGAATGGGAATAAAAAGGTATTTTATATAAGTTGTTAATATACCTGGTAAAGTCTAGCTGTGGGAAACACATTTATACAAAATTATTATAAATGGCAACTATTTTGAATATTGTGGTGAGCAGCCACAAATAAAAGGAAAGCTGTAAATGTAGTATGTATGTTTATGTTTAGTATGTTTATGTTTCAAATCAAACATGTGAAGATATGAGTAGAAAATATTCTTACAGCTGCCTGTAACTCAAGCCTAATCCATTCATATCCAATATTACTAGAACCTCCATGAACAAGTCAAATGCTAAATATAGCTGTATAACAGCCTTTCTACTGACTCCTTATAGTGCATTACAACATTTGTAAGTGCACTACCATCTAATCTGGGTGCTAGGAGCAGAAACCATTCACGAACATATACAGATGGTCCAGCTTTGGGAGTGCTTGGTGTTCAGTGTCTTGCCCAAGGACACTTGCCCAAGGATCCTACCCCCGCACCCCCGGAATCAACAGCTGTCCACTGATTAAAGACATACATTTTTATGTTGTTGGGACTAATGTGATTACCTTTGCCTCCTGTCCCCTGACCTCCAGGTTTATTGTAGAGGTAAATGTCACCATCCACTAAGTCACTGCTCAGGTGGAAGTAATGCTGCAAGAGAGAAAAGGAAAAAACAAATCATCCATTGGATGCTTTGTTTTATTTTTTTAACTAGTGAGACCTTTAGAGCTATTGCACATTCTCATATGAACAAAATAGCCCACAGATTTTACAACTTTATGTACTTTCAATGACAAAAGATCTGGAACATAGAAAAAGGTATACAGTTGTCACCAGTGCATCAGTAAACTGGTTAAGTGGATGGCTATTTTTAGAAACAGGGGGAGCAATAGCTTATAACTTATTATAACTTAGCACGCTTATTAACACTCTATTAACTTTTGTGTTTTTGCAAAAAGATAGTATAGATAAGTCTGTTTCCCCCTGCCTCCAGCAGAAATGTTTAAGTAGAACTACATACAAAGGCCCCCTTTACACCTAGTATTAAAATGTGTTTACGTAATCGGATTGCAATCGGATACTCTGTGATCACATAAAAGGAGATGTTTAAATTCACTCTAAACGTTATAAGGACGGATTGTGATCCGATCTGTCAAAATACTTCCCAAGATGGTCGGGGACACATTGTGACCACATTCAACCGAAGTGTAAATGCAAATTCCTCTCTAGTCTACATAAAGAAGGCAGGAGTCCAAACAACAGTGTAACTTCACAGGATTTCTGCAGAGTTCTGCCCGCCTGCAGAGAACGCCACGTCTATTTTGGCAACGCACACAGTACCAGTGTAATGATTAATGCAAATAATGGCTTGAAAGCGATGGTCATGCAGTCTTTGGCAGGCTCAGCTGCTGTGTTGTTCTTTTCTTTTTTGTTTTTGCGTGCAGATATGACGAAAAAGAGATAATGTACACTGCTTGTTCAGTGGAGGAGTTTGTTTGGAGATGCACGAAGATCCGATCGGATAGCAATTGATCTCGATGTGGACACCGGAGACACATGTTAATACCAGGTTTAAATGTATGAGGTCAAACGCCATGCAAGTGCAATCTGATCACAAAAAAAAATACATTTTAATACCCTGTGTAATTCAATTGACAACTGCTTGCTTGCGTGGAGCATAGGCCAGAAAAAACTTTCTAGCTGGTTTAAAAAACTTTCTCCAGGTTTAATGGCCAACTGAATTTGCACAGTAGTGTTACTCCGGCTGACCCTTCCCACTTGGCCCATAGACTTTATATTGTAATGATATGAGAAATCTTTAATCAGTTTCCCCAGTCTGAGTTATAACTGACCTTGTTTGCAGGTCAATGTGTCCTTACAACATTTTTACAGACTGGGCAAAATTTGAAACATCAGCTGACGGTTGCTGTCATATATTCATGCACTCCAGTTTTTATGTCATGATAATCTGATTCATTCCTGGCTGTAGTTCAAAAGTTGAAACACAGATCTAAGAGAAATGAATCTTTTTATTCAAAGATGCCCACTCTCCTCTTCCCTGTTTGCCACCTATATTGGGCCACTTGACAAAGCCATTCTTCAAACTAAATGCTCTAGGGGAGTACAATCCACCACAGTAAACCATAGAAATCAACCTATATGCTTTACTTACAGAGCCCACAAACCTCTTTTCAAATAGTCATGAATCTATTCAATACCTTTTCCAAAATGTCATATTACTCAATAAACTGGTATAAATCACAATTGCTACACCTCTCCAAAAAAGCGCTGGTAGTCACCAATATGTTCCCCCACAAACACCATAAGATACCTAGGTACCGTACCTCGATTACGACCAAGTGGTCAGAGCTTGTAAAACTAAACTTCAGACTACTTATCCAAACAATTGAAGATAACATAAACAGATGGATGAAAGTAGGATTGAAAATTATGTACTGTCAGTGCATGCCAGGATTGTCTTTTTATGGATAGCAACAGAAACTTAACAAGTTGCACTGCCTTGGCTTGAGATAGAGGCAACATCTGTAAACACTTCTTCCCTGTAAATTTATTAGATACCCGAGATTGAGAATTACCAATTGTAGTCAAGAACAAATCATTAATTAAAAACATAATAAAAACATGGAGTAGCTTGAGAAAAATTTAAGAAAACCCATTCATTAAATTCTCTCACAAGATTAGTTGACAACCAAGATTTACCAGCAGAGGACGATGGACTTTAAGACGTGACCAGAGGCAGGTATAAAAAGAGTATATGATGTGTGGGATAATTGGAATTTTTTAAACTTTTGACTCTTTAAAAACTCAGTACAAAATACCTTCCAAGGATTAGTATTTACATGTCAGGCACTATGTAATGAAAATGAGTACTCTTAATCCCTCTGGTGATGTTCAGTTGTTAGAGAACTCTACTGGACTGCCAAAACCAGGAACATTTTGTATGTATTTGTAACATTTTATTTGGAGTTACAAAATACGAATCTGAATAGACTTGCATCATTAAGAACATTTTAGTGTGCACTACTTAAGCTGGTAAGAGATGAAAAATCATGGGAAGAAATTTTGCAGTTACCTTCCAAAATATCATTATGTAATAAATACAGGGAGATGCAATATAACGTTCTACATAATGTTTATTTATCTCAAGCTATTTATAGTAAGTACATGCTTACTATAAATTGGCCAAAGGGTTTCATTGTTTTTGGGAGTATAAAGAAATTTAATTAATTGGGCAGGCAATATGCTGAAAAATTAGTTTGGTAATAGGACAGCAACTGCTTCCCAGCCCACTTTTATGCCTGTTAGGATTTATACAGGATTCTCTGAAGGTACACAAGGAGACAATTCAATTTTTCTTAATACTGGCTAGAAAGTATATAATGGTCAAGTGGGTTGGGGCTGTCTCCCCCGCTTTTCAATTCTCTGATCAGTCTCTGTTCTGTTCTCTGTTCACTCTGATTTCATAATGGGTGTGTATTGCGTAAACTAGAGTGCATGACATTAGTGCTTAGTGAAGAGTAGAGTCACAAGTGTCTCGTAGTCTTATCTTTAAATTGCTCTGAAGCCCACAATTTTCATGTCAAGTGCATAATGAGGAAATTATCTTCTGGTTCTTCTAGTATTAGTTTGGAAGCAGACAGACATATGTTTTTGGCTCAGAGAGGCCCAAAGTTACAAGTATCCCAGCAAACTGTTGCATAAGGGCCCATATAGGTGAGCGAAGAAAATGCAGAAAAAACACTGAGAGGTCCAGTTTTCTTCTGTTGCCCTCCTGGCCAAGTCAGTCACTGACTGATGGACGGACACAAACAAACCTCATGTTTGTTCAGAAAAATTAATGGCAAATCATGAGAGACAGAAATAAAATGCTAAAAGCAGCTAAATGAAGCCAGTGGGACCTAATTGAAGTTAACGGCAGCTAACTCAAGGTAACAGCGGCAAACTGAAGCTAATGGAAGCTGATTTAAGCTAAATTACAATTATGGGAGCTAAATGAACCAAATAAGAACTAAATGAAGCAAATGGGAATAACTGAAGTTAAAGTCAGCTAATTCTAACTAACAGTAGCTACCTGACGCAAATGGCAGCTATCTCTGGATGGAACTGGATGAAGCTTACGGGGGCTAACTCAAGCTAAGGTGAGCTAACTCAAACTAACAACAACTAACTCAACTTAACAACAGCCAAGACAAGTCAACAACAGCTACCTAATGCAAATGGCAGTTTAACAAAGCTATGGGAACTTGATCAATATAATGGGAGGTCACTCAGGAACAGCTAACTCAAGCTAACGGCAACAAATTCAAGCTAAGTGCAGCTAACTAAAGATAATGGGGCATGAATAAAGAAAATAAGTGCTAATAACCAAAGCTAATGGGAGCTAATGACAGGTCAGGGATTGGGCCTAAGGACCCCGGCCGGACATCAGGCACACATTCAAAATGTCTTGTCAGGATTTTTTTTTTGGTTTATATATACTATTACGATTATTAACAATTTATTGATTTGTTAGCAATACTACTATCATTGTTGTTGTCATAAGAATGACTTATAATTATTATGGTTGCCAATCCAATTATAGGCAACCTCCCTCTCTCTCTCTCACACACACACACACACGCACACACACACACAATCACATTGTTAGGTCACATTTTTACCCTGTATGTATGGCGTTGTCAGTAAACAAAAAAAATATTTTATTCATTTAATTTCAACTCTGCTGGCATAAAACTGTCCCACACATATGCAAATACAAGCGAGGAGACTTCAATCAAAACTGCAAAACTGTCTAGGTAGGTAAGTTAGCTAGCTCTGTTCCTAACTGTGCAATTTTGCCTGAAGAATTTGTGACTGACTAGCAGACTCAAACAAAGGCCTGATATCCAGAATTTCACTTCTGTTCTCTCCCACGCATGGAAAAATGGGAAAATGTGGCACATTCATGTGCAAATTACACTAAACCCATTAAGTTACACCATCAGACATAACTCTGATTTTACCTTGAAGTGGTGAGCTGTGTTGCTGTCGGTGTACTTCGGTACATGCAGGAAGATGAGGAGGTTCTGTCTGAGGTAATGAGCCACAGCAGGCAGCCAGGGAAGACAGTAATGGGGGAGGCTAAATTTCATCACCTCAGTGGCAGGAGTGCCTGACGGCTGGATGAACTGAGCAGACAACATTTTGTGAAGTGACTTTCAGTAGCATTCAGTGAGGTCCTTAAGTGTTGGGACAGTTACACAATTTTCGCTATTTTGCCCATGTAAAAATGGGCCCCTTAAATTAAAGGTTGCAAGCAAGACAAGAAAATACCATTCTGGAAGTGTAGGCAATTTACTAAATGAGTTACACATTCTGTTTACATGATTTAAATCCAATACAGACCAGATTCATATAAACATACAGAAACAAACCACATTCAATTTTATGGTTTTGACCCAGTTTCTTGAACAACAGTTGATGAAGAATAGGAATAAGAACAGCAACTTGCCTCCACATCAGCTGGTGTTAGCTTGCAGTTCCTGACCAGCATGACAGTAATGATGTCCAAGGTGGTTTCATCCAAACGTTTACACAGCACCTTGACCAGCTCATCTGTGATCTCTGGACCTGTACAAAAAATTAAAAAATAAATACAATTAGAGTTACAGTTACAAAATCCATCCATGGGTGTCTAAACTCAAGTAATATACACCAATCAGCCACAACATTGTGAATAGGAAATATCATAAGATCATCTCGCTGCAGGGCAATGACATCTGGGTGGTGTACTTGGGAATGTCTGGTACCAGGTTGGTGGCATTGGATCCTTTGACTCCTTAGGGTTGCAAGGTGAGACCTCAATGGATTGGACTTGTTTCATCATGGTTGATGAAACTGGGATCCAGATAATTTGTAGGTACCTGTACATGTGCCTGTGTGGTTTTGTTGGTGCAGTAGGGTGCATAGTCCTACTGAGGGGGATGTTGCCATGATGAAGTTAAATTTGTCTAAAAAAATGTTTGGAGGGGTACTATTAGTCAAACAACATTTACATGAGGGCCAAATGATCGAGTGGATCACAGGGCTGACATATACAAACATACAACTATTCACACTCACCTTACACCTATGGGGAATTTAGAGTTACCAATTAATCTAATCCTCTTTTGCATGTGTTTTGACTGTGGGAGGAAGCTGCAGTACCCGCAGAGAATCCATGCAAACTCAGGGAGAAAAAGCAAACTCTACACAGAGAGACCCCGAACCCGGAATCAAACCCAGGACCTTGCTGTGAGGCAACAGTGCTAACCCCGTGCTGCTTACAAAGAAGCTAATAATCATAAAACATATACATCTCACATTCAACATACAGAAGATCTAAACCTAACCCCCCCCTCTCTCTTCCCTTAATTTTGGAGGTGAATAATGGCAAGAAAAGTGTTTTTGCAGAATATTATGTCAAACTGAAGTTGACCTTTGCCTTTTGTAAGTGGTAGCACAAAGATCACTTCTGTCCAGTCCTCTAATTGTAATTTATCATCAAAATGGTATGTTTAAAATACCAATAGGTTGTAACTGTAAAACAATTGCTTGTCAAAGGAGGGGAGGCATCCACCTTGAGCAGGGGTCTACTCTGTTTAAAGTTATTTTCCTTGCCACTTACCAGCTCGCTCACAGCTGGTCTAGAGTATGGTCCAGATCTGCTCTTAATGAAAAGTTTCTTGCGACAACTTTTGCTGTGATTTGGTGAAATTGATGTCGTCATGATTGACTGACTGTTGCTGTCACTTTACACAATAAGACAACCATAAATCTTCTTTCTATAACTCACAAACTTGCGTTGCATTGGATTTGTTATTAATGTGCCATGATTTTATAATTTTCAGAAATTTTTAAAAATAAATAATTTTGAACTCTTGATGTTTATCAGCTCTTACCTGCATTTCCTACTCCATGCACCAGCAGGAGGATGTGCTTGTCCACTTGTCCAACCGGCCGTGAGCTGTCTAGACAAGACCTGGAGCACTGAGGACAGTCACCACAAACAACATTTTGGCACATCACACACCACAAATTCAGAATGTTGAAAATATTTTGTCTAAGTCTTATAAGATCTTGTCTAGCAAAATTTTTATTTTCATTGATTTTTATCACTTTTAATCAGCTTGATTTTACATTTTAACTGTAAGACGGGTGAAATCTGGGGATGAATCTCTAATGGCTGAACTCTGCCTTCATTTTATTATTATTTCAACCAATTGTCAACCAAGATTAAATAGCTGTGGCATTAGCTTTAGTGTTTAACTAACACTACTAAGGTACTAACCTACTATGGTATTTGATTTCCTTAGCTGTGAGGCAAAATTAAGTGTACACACCCTACACTCTGTGCAATAATTTACTGTCCTCAATTATCTAAATTTGACTTTTTACCTAAATTCTCATTTTTTTTAATTCATCATGAAGATGAAGACAGGGTAGAGCATTTTAATCACCCTGTGGGCTGCAGTGTATGTCATTAACCCCTCCTCTTCAATTTTTCTCAGACAGGACGGGCTAAACTGAAAACTCAAAGTATACCTCAAAACCTTGTTTTCAATTTTCATAGGTGTCTTTTGTTTTAGGTAGTGTAAAACATCCTGATTGACAGATGTGCTTAATGGGTGTATGGGTGAGAATTTTACAATGTGGCTTTGCTGCCTTATTCTTACGCCAAGTTTCAGACTCAAGTTCCAAATGACATCATCAGCTCAAGATGGCTCATAATCAAGATATTTGACTTAATATATATAGTGGGACGAATTGGAGATTTGTGGTCTGACTTTATTTATGCGGATGGATTGAGTATGCTTGACAATTTTTTGTGGCTAATGTGGCCGTTAATATTTCTGAATTCCGGTCGGATGACAGTCGATAATATATTATAGACAGACTTCCATTTAAGAACAAGAAAACACAAAAAACAGAGATTCTACAATCCAATGTATTTGTTTGTCAGCAGAATAAAAAATTCACCAACTGCAAACTCAGCAGGTGACATCAAATTAAACAATGAATATCCTACTGATATTAAATAAACAGCTATTACTTATGCCAACCATTTTGAATATACTCATGTTTATCTCTTGTATGAACTCAAATTAAAAAACTAAAAATTACCTAAATAAAGAAGCAAATATGTGTTACACCTAAATAAATAAATAAGGGTTTCTCCTTTTTGGTCAGTTTGTGGCAGAGTTACATTGAATTAAAGTGCTTTGCTGCTTTTGCAAAAGCTGAAGCTCTGGGCTTTTTTGAACTGCGTTGGTCATATGACTACTGACAAAACTCCATTAACTCTCACTAAAATGATATTACATTAAAAAAAACCTTCTGTGCTAAAGTTTTTAGTTATGATTGTTTGGCAACATATCTTATGGGAATAGGAATGTTTAATTAATCATTAATTGGCATTTTGTGCACCTAACATTTTGGACATTGATATTTTTTTCTGCTGACGAGTTAATTTCAGAAGCGTAACCGCAGCCCTCAGTGAATCTTTGTGCACTTGGTGACTTCTGTTGTAAATGACTACTGAGAGGGATACCCAAGTGTCACATTAATGATAAATTGCATGTGTATTCTTTAGCAAACTGTTGCATTGTCAAATCAGACACATGTAGAGTTAAGAAGAGCTGGAGTTATTGAGTGTATCTGAGTATTGATATTCAGGTTATTGAGTTTGTGTGTTTCCATGGTTACTCATTTGTCCACTTACCATAAGGTCATCTGAAAACAAGGGCTCTTGACTCCTGGTGAGTCCAAGAGAACGAGCGAAGTGGACATTTCCTTCTACATCGGCACACTTCCCTGTTTGTGAGGTTTCACAAAGTCTGAAAAGATGAATAAAAGAAACAAGTATGTAGGGTGATATCTTGTGAGCTGGTAAAACTTGTTGTAAAATCTGTCTTCTTTCTCCCTAGTGTCTTCCATGTTCCATCACATTTCTAGAGCCCAAGTCAGATGATAAAATTGAAGAGGGTTGTTTCATGCCAAAGAACAAACAACTACTATAAAAATAATCGCCTGGCAGTTATATTCCTATGCGGGGTATATCCAATTATCTTTATTAATTGTCGTAAGCTTGAGTTAGTTCTCCTTAGCTTCAGTGAACTTCCATTTGCATTAGGTAGCTGTTGTTAGCTTGAGTTGGCGCTGTTGTTAGGTTGAGTTAGTTGCCATTAGTTTGAGTTAGCTGGCCTCAACTTGAGTGAGCTCTCATTAGCTTCATTCAAGTCCCTTTAGCTCGAGATAGCTGTGATTTGCATCAGGTAGCTGCTGTTAGTTACAGTTGTGTGACCTTAGCTTCAGTTATTTCCACTAGCATCAATTAGTTTCATTTTGCAGCATTTAGCTGTCACTACCGTAATTTAGTTTTAGTTAGCTGCCACTGGCCTCAGTTAGCTCCCATTCTTGTCAATTAACTTCCTTTAGCTTCAATCAGCTCCAATTGGCTTCAGTTATCTGAGGTCAGTTCAAGTTAGCTGCTATTCATTTCAGTTAGGTCCCACTGGCTTCAGTTCACTGCAGTTAGTATTTTATTTCTGTGTCTCATGAATTTCAAATGCGAACAAACATAAGTTTTGTGTGTGTGTATATATATCTGTCTGTCCGTCAATCAGTGATTGACTTGCCCGCGAGAGCAAGAGAAAAAAACTGGAGTACTCTGTGTTTTTTTCACTCAATTATAATATAAAGACAGTTGGCTGGGGAACCTGACACTTCGGGTCTGCCTGAGCCAAAAATATAAGTCTGTCTGTTTCCAAACTGGAAGAACCAGAACACGATTTCCTCTGTTTTTAGAGAAAATTACACATGCAACATGAAAATTATGGGTTACAGAGTAATTTAAAGACAAGACTATATAGAGATAATTGTGACTCTACTCTACTCTACAGTGATAATGTCACACACTCTAACTTATGGAATACACACCCATTATAAAATTAGAGACGGACTAAAAATTGACCAAAACATAAACATAAACAGTTTTTGATAAAACAGTTTTAATGAACAGAATGCCCTTTTAGTCCAGTAAAGTCCTCAATCTTGTGACCCTTTGAAACTTGAAATCACTTTCTATGTTAATGTACCTCAATGTGGCATGGTACCAAATTTGAGTGGGCTTTGAGGTCTTCTCAAATCGATTTCCTATTATTTGGAAATCTAGGCTATAGTGTATTAGAAAATATTATTATTTTCTTTTTTTACAATTTTGTCTGAAATCATTCATGCATTGATGTGCAGGAGTCACAGCACACCATTCCACATGAATCTGCACACAGCGATGTGAGTTTTGTGTCTGTGCAACAAACAGTGCAAAAAAACGCGGCAAAAATCCTGGAATAATAATAATAATAAGCCAGACGAATAGTAATATGTGTTTATGATGTATGTACATGCATATTAGTAAAAAAGTGTGACAGAATGTATAACAGAAGCCAGTTTGGGAAGATACTATGTAAGGTTGCAGTGACCTTTGGCCCAATAAATATAATCAATTCACCATTGAGTCTAAATTTAGAATAGGTGCCAAATTTGACAAAAATGACCTCAGTGTATTCTTAGGATATTGTATTATTATATTATATTATTGGAGCAACTGAAACTTGTACAAATTTAAACAGTTTTTCTCACAAATTATCTTACAAAAATAAACAAAAAATAATATAATTAGAAACAATGAGGACCTGAAATGAAAACTTCTGTTTACACAGTCAGTATCATGTTAAATATTATAAATTGGCTTATGTTAATAACGCGATCTAATGATGATGGTTTATTTACAAGCCTCAAGTTTTCTTTTTATGTCCCACTAAGTTGGTAAACTATTTTTGCATTTCCACACAGCACATGACAGCTTTTTCTTGGCATTTTTATATTAAAATCAGTCTGAATTGGTTCAGTGAAATCACGCTTATTGTCTATCCTCTGCTTCAAGGGCAGAATTTTACTTTCCGCAACCTAATGAAAAACTATCCCAAAACTGAAGTGTTCCCCTTTGCGTTGAAAGGTGTTCTGTGCTGCAAATGTCTTTTCACAGCTCCTGCATGTGATGGAGGGTTTATCGAAAAGTGCCCCGTAAGAAAGAAAAAAAAATGTGTATCCTATTACAGAAAGGTTTGCAATCCACTGAAAAAGGGGAAAAAACAAAATTTGAATATTGATGAGAATGTCTAACCTGAGGTAGAAGACTGATTTAGTTGTACGCTCCTGGTACACAAACATGTTCTTCCTGTTGACCACACAGAAAGAGTTCAGCACAGAACGCAGCGCCTGGATTGCTAACATAGGGAGACAAAAAAAATATATTTAGGGGGTTGCAAAATAAATGAGTTTAAGAGGCTATATATATATCATTTTTAACATTTTCTATTACCTTTATTGTGTTACATACAGTATAATTGCATGTCATGGAGATGCTGTGTTTTTCACTGTGATGGCAAATTCAATTTGCGCAGATGATGCCACTGTTGCTGTAACTACAGCAGAATTTACTGCTGTTCAGGTAGCTTGTTACCTGAAAGCCAGTTTTGACAAGGAGCATCACATTTACAGACCTGCTTTGCACAAAGGAATGTCGCAGTTGCTGCTGAGAGAGCTGATGTGAATTAACTTTCCTGAACAGGGATCAGTACAACTTTACTTGAAATATCCCACAATTCAAGAGAGTATCATGGTCATTTGTTGCTTGTTCTGCTCAACAGTTCTAATGACTAAATTGATGTGTTGATGAATTAATTTCTTACATAATATCGAAGGTCTCTTAGTTGCTAGGTATCAGTCCAAGGAGACACACAAGGGAAATAAAGTGTTGAGAAATAAATGATTATTTAAGTGTGTTTCAGTGACTCTCCAACAGTTACAGTAGTTTCTTTCACCTTTTTTGCATTCAGGAAATATGTCACAGCGCTGTAAGTATAACCCAATTTGGTCTGCCCTAAAAGTTGCAACAAAAGAGTGTAAAAGATGTGAAATGCTAAAAGAAAACGTATGTTGGGATAACTCACAATTCATGAGGTTAACTGGCAAAACATAAATATCATGAGTAATAACATTGGATGCAAAAAATTAAAATAAAACAAAACTTTATAGAGAGGCTGGGTCTTCTGAAGTATTAAAAAAAGATGCGACTCTGAAATGGATAACATATCAAGGGGCTAGGGAACACTTCCAAAAACCACTGCCTGATTATTGTTGCATCAATAAATGCAAGTTGAAACTCCAGTCAATGAGGAAACAGTTTAGACATAGATCCAGACACATAGCTGCCTTCTCTGAGCTTGAGCCAATTTAAGATGGAATGAAGCGAAGTGGATAAATCTTTGGTCTGCGGTCTGACGAGTCAAAACTTGAAATTCTTCTTGGGAAATCATGGATAGTGTGTCCTCTAGACTAAAGAGGAGAGGGAACATCTGCCTTGTTCAGTGCACAGTCCAAAAACCAGCATCAGTGACGTATGGGTGCGCATAGTACAAATGGCATGGGTAACCTGTGCATTTGTGAATTAACGCTGAAGAACATATACAGGTTATCAAGGAACAAACATATACAATGCCTTTTTCAGGGAAGGCCTTGCTTATTTCAGCAAAACATATTCAATCACATTTTGCACAAACAGTTCTACAGGAGTCTGGGTGCTAAGCTGGCCGGCCTGCAGTCCAGACTCGCCACCCATTCAAAATGTAAAAATCCAAACTGTTGAGCTGCTAAAACCCTATATAAAAACAAGAAAAAAGAAGGGAAGGGCACAAAGGAAAACATTCCAAAGTCCAAAATGCTTACAGTGTGGTTAAAAGAGGAGCTGAGGCAACAAAGTAGCAAACATCCCCCTGTCCTAACTTCTTTTAAACAAATTGCTGGTATCAAACTCTAAATGACATCATTTTCAAAAACAAAATAATTTCTCAGTTTCAATTTTTGACATGTAGTTATTATGTATTGTAAAATATGGGGTTTCATTGTTTTGCAAATCATCTAATATAGATTCTATTTACATTTTACACAGCATCCCTACTTTTTATGGAAATAGGGTTATAACAAACAAATATGATCTTATAACAATTAAATAGAATGAAGACTGTGTGATAATAGAAGATAGATTTGTAAAATGTGTTTTTTTTCATTCATTTCCTTGGAATATACTGTATAATAATGAAGACAAGGCAAGACATTTATAATGACCATCTGTTATTCTCCTTCTGTAAAGAGCAGATTCCTCATAGAAACGCTACATCCACTTGTTCCGTAAACCCTTTAATATCTATGATTATTGCACCCTTTAATGAGTCAGTGTCATATATATGTATATACTGTATGTATTATACGGATTTACCACTCACCCCTAGATACCCCCACAGTGGGTCCCATCTTGAGGCGAGGATGAATGTGGATGATTGTGCTCCACACCACATCACAGGAAAAATGTCCTGGGATGAACTGCATTGTGGCTGCCAGGTAATCTCTGGCATGGTAGCTCTCATCTGTGTTGAAATCTGTGTGGTCAAGGGCAAAGGGTAGTGGTTATGTAAAAATTAAATATAGGTTGTTGTAGGACTTTAGCAATTAAAAATAATGCTGTAAAACTACTTGAAAATTATGGTGCATACTCCACAAGAACATTGTGGAGCCCATATCAAAATCAATGGTGTACTGTTGTTATTTTAACATCTAAATCCTGAAACGCTGTAGTGAAAAATAACAAATGTATTGACAGTTGTATTTCAATTTAAGACAATTGGAAAAAAAATTATATTTTAAATCCATTTCAAATAAGATTCTTAGTCATTGATATACACTTACTCTAACACTTACTGAACTGAACTCCCAATTCGATAGACGATTCTTTGCTCAGGATTGTGATTGACATAGATTAGTTTATCATTCCTCAAGAAAAAAGGACAAAATACTGCAATTTCTCTTGTCATTTTTATTAAATTTATGTAGGGTCTAGGGAGGTAAGAAACTTCAGAGACTGCAAAACAGTGGAATTTTTTTTTTGTTAATGAGAAAATAAAAATATCTTCTGTCTATATGCTTTATATGCTATTCATGTAGGTCAATTTCTTCAAATTCTTGGATTATTTGCACACCATTTTTTTTTTTCTTGTCGATAATCATTTAACCCATTTCATTTTCAGTCTTTCGGAAACAAATGCTGCCACACCTCTAACTTTCATAAAAATAGGTCATCCTCAAACTGTATGTCTTCACCAGCTGACATGTTGCTATTGCTGTTTATTTCCTGGCTCCTAGGCACGTGTGAAATAGGGCTGCAGTGGATGCAGTTTTAAATTTACATTAATTCTTTTTAATGTCTCAAATGAATGGAAAGATGATATTAATAATTTTTTTTTTTTTTTTTTGAATAGCAGTGAATTGTTACATCCCAACCAAGCATATTAATACAAATGTCCAACATGTGTTCACTTCCTCTCACTGTATCGAAATGAAGCCACAATATGTTTGGGAGCTTCATTCTAAGTTAGTCTGTGCAGTAGTGACCCCGACCAGAGCTTTCATTTAAATGTCATTTCATTGTGATCACATGGAGGAAGAGGGAGTCATGATCTATATAGCGGCAAGCCACCAGGGGGCAATCAAGACGATTTGGCACTCAGTCACTATGAAATACAAAATGATGAATTTAGGAATTTATGAGCACAGACAGATAACATAATAGCACATAATAGATACTTTATCAACCAAGAATGCTTTGATGCAAACATTTATATACATGTATGACGGATGACCTTTTAAGATGTACTTTGCCTATGGAAAAACTACCTGCATTTGAAAGTTGGTTTTGATTAGTTGTAGGAAAGGTCAGGTAAATATATGCATACACAAGGTCTGGAATTTGACTTTGGCATCAAAGAGTTTAAGTGTCCTTTCAGCACTTTTCCTCTCAAACAAACAAGCAAGCAAAACCATCTACATTACCTTGTAACTTACCTTCAGAGGTGTTTAGCCTCTGCCTGTAAAGAGACTCATTCTTCCAGATGTCTTCTTCACTCTCAGCCACCAGTAGTGAGTTACACACATGACTGTCATGCATGTCCTGCAACAGCATATGCTACACATACACACACGTGTATAACAGACAATGAGAAGCAACAAAAGGAAGAATTTCACAAACGGCTTTGCATACTGTTCGAAAACGTTGTGGCACTTGGTTAAATATTAATAAAACAATGTGATCATTTCCTAATTATTTTGACACAATGTTTAGCATTAAGGCTCAATGATAACAACTCTGTCATTGTCCAAATACTTCTGGAATTAACTGTATGAATATAAGTAGAGGGAATTTGAGGGTTCTGCCATATACAGATCATATTATCATCAAAAGATTCAGAGATTCTTGAAAAATCTCTACATATATGTGGCAAGGATGAAAACCAAATTTGAATGCTGATGACCTTTAATCCTCCATACAGAGCTCCATGGAGAATAGTATGGGAGTGTCTTAGTGTCCATAGCATGGCTAACTTGCACATCTGTGATAGAACTATTAATGTGGAAAGGAACATATGGGTTTTAGAGCAATAAATACTGCCATCTTTATGTTTTTTTTCCCCAGGGATATCCCTGCTTATTCTAGCCAGACAATGTTAAACCACATTCTGCTGGCTTACAAGAGTGTGGCTACAACAACAGACTGACTGTTGAGCATCATATATCATATATCATATATCGTACTACTGCAACCAAATTAAAAATGAACATATATACACAGTATATAAAACAATAAAGTTTATCAGGTTGAACATTAAATATCTTGTCAATGTACTCAGTTGTTTGGAAATCACTGCATCCTGTTGTCATTAACATTTTTACATAATATATTTTCAGAATTGGGGTTGTAGGATTGTTAATGTATGTGTGTTAGTGACTAGGGAGAGACTTTTACACTAAACCATGTCTTGCATTAAAAGTTTGCAGTCTGCGAGAGCACTTGAATACCTGAAAATTTGCCTGAAAATTTACCTGAAAATTTGCATATATAACCACTAGTATGGAATTTTAATATAAGTGCATTCCACACTCCTTTTGATAGTGTTACAAGAATAATATATGTCTTAATTTTTAGGATTTTGTGAAACATATGTCTTGTATGTTTTGTTAAAAAAAGAAAATGGGTATAGCTGTGGACAGCAATAGCTACCTGATTGACTATTCTGCAGATTTCACCTATCCTTCTGACCACCATTTGATGCAGATGTAAGTATTCAGGCAGCTCCTGATCTTCCTCCTTCTTCTCGAACTCCACAGCACTGCCATCCTTTCCTTTGGTTAAGCACCTGAAAAAACATGTAAAATCCTAAGAAACGTAAAGGATCTAATCAGCAGCCACAATTAAGTGTCTGACAATATGTCCAAGGAATTGTGCTGTTTGATGTAATTACTCTAATCCATTGAAGCTTTCTACAAACAATCTCTGCAAGGGGGAAACATTGTCCTTTCAAACTGAACTTGTTCACAATTTTAAAAAACTGTAGTTATGAAATACAGGATGTCTTTCCAGAACCCTCAAACTGTGTGACTCGGAAAATTTTGAACTACTTAGTAATGACATCCTACTCTAGAATGTTTGATACAGGCCACAGACTGAATATAGCAGGAATCAGCTGTGGTTTTCAGAGAATTTCCTGACCTTGAATGGGAGTAGACATTCACTCTGTCTTGGTGGATTTTAACAATCAGCCAGAATTCAGGCAGCAGTGGTAACTGACACTCCTGTTCATCCAAGGTAGAACTCTCACACTCAGAGTCACTGCTGCCGCCATCATAACCTTCAAACACACATGGGCAAAACAACAGAAGGGACAAAATATCAAGTCATCTATTTGATTTTGTTTTATCAACCAGTTTATAAGCTGCCTGCTTTATTAATGTTAATAGTCAAACATACAGTTTGTAATTTTCTAAGTGCAGTACAGTTAGTGATTTATAAGTTTCAACAGAAAGGTTAAGGCCAAAAACGAATGAAAGGAAGAAAAAGGAGGCCATGAAAACTTTCAAAATTGGATGAGATTAAGTTCTTCAGAGTTTCTTTTTTGAGAGTCTAAAGAGGGTTGCTCAGGAATGGTCTTTTTGGAAGTGGGGCAGAGAAGACAACCCCTTCTCGAAAGGGGAACAGGGGGAAAAGGCTAAGCTATGCTAAAGCTCACAAAGATTAGAATAAAGATCTGTGGAAAATTGGGTATCAAGAAGTGACAAATTTTGTGTTTAGGGGGCATTTTGTTCAGATTTCTTTACTTT
>KV751359.1:3165424-3182140 GCA_001698575.1 Mola mola
CTCAGGCCCGAACACAAACTGCAGTGGGACATCTTCACAATGACAGTGTGGCCGACCGCTGGAGCGCACAACATGCTCTGCGACTTGCTGCAGTGTGGCCGAGCTGACGACTTTAGAGTGTCGCAAAGCTGAAACAATTTCATCCTTCAACACCCAGCGGATCTGAATCACAGAAAGTAATACAAAAATAAGCTCAATACCGTATGTATGGTTCTTCTTACTGTGCTAAAGCACGATTGGCCACCTCCCCCAGTCCCCCGCTGTTCTGCACTCACACTGCTCTAGGCTAAACCGTGCCTAAGCATTGTTAGCTCTTGTACATACAGTGCATCTTCAAATTGAGAGTTCACTGCAACTTTGCTGGATTTGGAGTCTTTTTATTCAGATATGGTTCACTCACATTTGTAAATTTTTCAATTATGCGATGCAGGAAATGATTTTAGCAGAAACAGGAGGAGATGAGGGAGGCATTCAGTTATATTTCATGTCCACATTGCATGTGCTCCTGCATGAGGAACTACCATGCCAAAGTAAACCTATTTTAACTGTTCCAGGGCAAAGGAAGTGTACTCTGCTTGAGCATGGTATATAGCATCCACACTAGTCAAAAAATACAGACTTTGTGACTCGAACATACTTGGGCACAGTATGATAAGTCTAGTGTGACTGCACCCTTAATTTCTTATTGGAAATTGAGGCCTGGTGATGTAGTGGAGAGATCAGAGAGGGACCTCCAACTAGGATGCTTCCAAATGTTCCACTTTGTAATTTTAATGAAAACATCTTAAAATCATCAATGGAAAACCATCATATAGAATACTAAAGCATTTGCCAAAGTTACAAAATTCAGGGAATAATATTACTAATTACAAACTAGGGCAATTATCTTTCTTGTCCATGTGTAACTCACCTCATCCATTGTAGCTACAATTGCTAACTTGTGAGGAACTGGAAGTTTGGACAAGGGATCACTAGAGACATCAGAAGATATAAGAAAAAAATAGAAACCTCTGATCAGTTACTGAATCTGAGTTGATCAGACAAAGTGTAGCTTGTTAATGTTGTGAAGAAAAAGCTCACCCATCAATGCTGGCTCCCCTTAGGCTCTCCAACACAGCCATCGGGTCCTCCTCAGAGTGATAGGAGGAGGGTTGTCCTGGTGAACGATTCAAGGACACACTGCTCTCTGAGGTGTACCTACGCAAAAAGAGGAGATCTGATTCATCACACCTTGTTTACAGCTTAATCCACAATTAGGGTTTCTAATAACATTGACAATTTCAATTTCTTCCAGTTTTAGATATTTTTTTATGTGCTTTATGAAGTTATTGTACAGAACTGAGCTGTGATTACAGCACATATCAAACATACAGTAAGTATTTTTGGCTGCTTCTGGCTTGTCATTAATGCTAGGCCTGGGCAACAAAATCCAACATCACTGTATCAGGACTACATACATAGATATTGATACTGCAAACATTTTTTTTAGATTACTCTAAGTACTTTGACGAAAATTTAATACAATGAGATTTTTGCTAAATAATCATTAGTAACGTGGATTCAATGACTGAATTCGGACAGGTAGAATTCTCTTCTACTTTAGAGTTTAAAGTCCAGACAGATACATAATTTTACTGTAATGCAGAGGATTAAGAGCAGGATAGATCAGGATACAACCATATCCTAAATCTCAGACGATATTCGTTCTTATAAAACCGTTATCTCCAACCAAGTGATTTGATTCGATAAAAAGCATTCCATAAGTTATATAATGTACCGCAGCAGATGTACAGATATAATGTACACCTTTCCTACTATACACTAAATTGTTCAACTTGTGTTTGGGTATTTTGTTTACAATGAACTAGTTTTGTCTGAGATTGTTGCTGGGTTTCAGGTGCACCAAGATGTATTGTTTAGAGAAAATACTTAAAGTTTCTCTCACACTCCATCCACATATGGGACGATGTTGCTTTAGGCCTTTCACACTACCTTTTCAAGGTGTCACTTGCGTTTCTTTTCCTGTCACCTCGATGTCTGTGTAAAAGTTACCCAGGTGGTTTGGGGGCCAGTTTCAATGCAAGTCTGATCCGCCTCCAGAAGCCAACTGGCTGGATCAGAGGGGGGGTTTTACGATGATGCAAAAGCAAAACAGCCAGTTCCCTCGCCATCAGGCCATCTATTTTCATTATACCATAACAGCAACAACACAGCTGTCAACAAAGCAAAGCCCAGCAACAACAGACAAATGCTGATAGACCAAACACCTAACACAAACAGAATACAATACTAGTGTGCTTAATGTGTGCAACATGCGAACATTTTAAGAGCCTTGCACAAACAACACAAGTAAAAGGGCCTCCAGTAAAAACCGTGGTAACCTTGTTCCAAATGAATGACATTATAAGCATTCATATTGATGCTTCACAACACACATTCCAAGAAAAAACAACCTATAAAGTTAAAATTTTTTAGGTCTCTAAATATTTACCATGTGAAGCACTTTATAGGGACCAAAAAGATTAAAATATGTAACACTCAGGATTGGCATCTAGCTCATTGCCGACCAAAATGTGAAACGCTAATATATAAAACTTAAGAACAAGACAGGGAGACTTAAGAATTAAGTTTTTAGGAGTATAACTAGGAGCTATTTTTTACAATATAGCTCCTAGTTAGCCCCAATATCATTCAAGGAAAGTGTCCTTGTATCCTCACATTATTGGGGATTGTTGACAATAGAAACTGTTGTCAGTAGGTCAGGCTACTATTAATTCATGAGAGCTGAGAGCGGGAGGCAAATGTAGAAGCAGTTTGTGTAATTGATATATTCTTCAGTCTTTCCACTGTGTTTACAACACAACAAGCCTGCCGCACCAACATTTTTCTCATTTGACCTGCATTTCACTGACCTTGCAACAGCGGCAAATGGCAACTGACTATTGTCTATATGGATGCTCTGGCCCCACTGGCCATTGCTGTTTTCTTTGTTTTGATGAAGTTGCTTCCTGCCATGTGACCAATACGTCACAATAAAGGCTTGCGCTGTTGTGTTACACATCATGCCAGTCACGCCTTTTTTGAATCCACAACGCCAGCTCGCTGTATAAAATGCCACACTAGAACAGTGAAACGCAACATTTACTCAGAGATGCTACAGCCTTCATTTCCTGGATTGTGAAGTTGGAAGGAGATGTTTTGGCATTGGAGAGATCAGGTGACACTTATTTGGTACTTATTTGTTCTGCTTCTGCCTCTGCTAGCTTGTTGTTCCTTACAGCCAATTCCATGGCTGTGATAAACTCCATTATGACCAACTGTTGTGGACATATGGTGGTTTTGGATTTTTGCTCACCTGTTATGATGGAAATCAGCCATAACTTCAATCTCCAGAGGAAGCGTCAGGACAAAAATGTCCAATGTGACTGAAAGGTCATTCAAATCCACACACTGTAAGTTTGCAGCATTTTCCAGGCAGTAAATAATCTCACCTGCAACAACAAAACCAAAATAAGCACTACAAAAAAGTGACATTCTCAATAAAAACACTAAAATTAAGTCCTCCTTAAGAGGCGAGAAGCCAGAGGACTTAAATACACAACTGATGGGATACCACTGTGGTTTCTGATTCTGGGGTAGTGAAAAGAAGAGAAAAGACATTCAGAACTCACCAAGACAGGTAGGCAGTGTTTGTATCGGCATGGAGCCATGGCAGCTTTTCATATTGACGGAACAAGTGACATGAACAAAAAGTGGAGGCATATCGAGTTGATACCCCTCAGCCTCCAGCAGGGAATCTCCCTCCAGGATGCTGAAGGAGTCCTGGTCTTGGTTGACTGTGTTGGAGTCGGACAGGGACTGATCTTCACTCTCTGCATGTGAGCTGGTGCTTGGACACTCTTCATACTCCACCACCAAATCTGTGTCACTCTCTGTCGTTACACAGACGTCCAACAGGTTTTCTGCACACAAAACACTAAGTTCAGAGTGTCTCTCACTCTCTCAGCTATGGGCCAACTCGGGAAAACAGTAATAGTTTTCATTAATAGGATTTTGCTAAGGATGGCTCTATCTTATATTTGCACTTTGCCCTAGCATTAATGGAGATGGAGGACATGTACCCACTTCCTCTCACTGTACATAAATTCAGCCAAATATTCCAAATATGATTGCTGCCCTTTTGTGTATTTTTATAAATTTTTTATAAATTTCACATTATACTGGTGTGTGTGGCAATTTTCTTGCACTGGTGTACCGGAAGTGTCGCACATGAAGATGTGATATTTTTAAAACTGAATTTTTGAAGATGTGTAGAAATTAGACGGATATATAGAGATGACTTTATTAATTCCTGTAGAGAAATTAATTATTTAATTAATTAAATTAATATAGGATATAACAATATGATTTTAGCATATTATTATTATTTAAAATGCTTCTCATGTTATACAACCTTCATGGCTACTGAAGGTTAAATTACTGAGTTTATGAGGTGCACTGAATGTAGCATGGAGTCCGTGTGTCTGTGTTAAATTCCAAACATGGTGCTGACCATCCTCCGTAGCTGTTTCAGGCTCTTCCAGCAGCTCCTCGATGGTTCTTCGGCCTACCTCACTGTCCTCTGAGTCCTCCTGAGGAGATGAACCACAGAGAGGCTGCAGCATTCACAAAAGGATGTGAGAGTAGTTTCAGAGCCTGATAACATTTCAAATCAGATTTTCATTACTTAAAGAACCAGAACTATTTCTTGTTCATTGATGATCTCTAATATCAACAGAAATATGATGACAAAGATAGAAAAGCACTGTCAGTTAGAACACACAACAACAATAGGAGATGTAAAACAATCTGTAGTCTCACCTCTTTCTTGGATGATGGGCAGTAAAAGAAGTAGTGTGGATTGGATGGCACTGGTTTGAAGTACTGACAGACGATGTCCATGAACTTATCCTGTTCAATGATTGTTTTTGATTAGACGTTGTTAGCTCATTCGCTCTTACTTAAACTTTTTTTTACTTTTTACCTGCAGACAATACCTGTATTATTTTGTGCAGGTCTGGATATACCTCACACTTTGGCTGTGTCTGAAGCAGTGTCATAGGGAAACTGAGGCTCTTGGCTGTCTTGGACTCATCCAGAATCAGTGGAAATGTAAGTGGATAAGGCTTCCCTTTAAATTCAACTCCACTGGCATCCTCCATTTCAACACTATTGCTAGAAACATCAAAAATCAATAATTGTGTTAGCTCATATGTAACAGGCTGATACATAGAATAGATGATGCTTGTCTGATGGTACACATAAGGCTATGATGATTTTTATCACTGGTCATAGTAGGGCTGTATCGTTGACGGAATTTCCCTTACAGTAATTAAGGGTGGCTTAATAGCGCAATATGTGATATTATTACAACCGACCCACTAACAGTTTTCCTTTAATTAAATGCAGAACACAGAACGGCAAAGGTGAGGCAATAAGAACGGGCAAAACCCATGTTATTTTTCTGTTAAAAAATAAGGACTGAGCTAGGATGTAGCAAATGTAATTAAAATAAATAATATTTTTTCTAAGGGGGGTGTGGATTCCTTTTGCCACTTCTTTGGTAATGACCACTGTGAGCTTCTGGGCTGGACTAAAAAACTCACAATATTAAAAGCGGAATTCCAGCAAGATGGCACTCTGAGCAACAACACCTTCCAAAGCTCCTCAGGCTAAAGCTTCAAAGTTAATATAGTTAAGTCTCAAAATATATAAATAAAGATTTGAAAAGAAAGAAGTCACACTTTTTCCATGGTTTTATGGATGATTAGGATCACAGCTTTATCATGCCTGTTAGCATGTCTGTACGTACTGTTGGGCCCCACAACTGAGGGATTCTTCCAGCCCCCAACTATTTACAACCTTTTACACCTTGGTGCTAAATAGCTCACATCTGAAAAGAAAAGGTATACCGGAGAGATCTTTTTCTCTCTCTGATCGACTTGGAGCTGGAGACACAGCTCTTCTCTCTCTGCTTTCCTTGGAGCTGGAACCACAGGGCTTCCCTCCCTGCTCTTGTTGGAGCTAGAGCCACAGCGCACCTATTGAGGACTTAACAAGCTCAAATTTAGCCAGCAGCAGCAATCAGGCCTGCAGGCTAACCAGAGGGAGTCACTGGAGAGTTCCGCACAACTGCTAACTTTGCAAGGAGCAATGGAGTGACTGGTTTCCTCCAGCACCAGGACTGAACAACAAAAACAGCATTCTCCACGAGAATCCCTCGCAAGAACTCCAACTTGGACTCTCCAACAAACAAGGATCACCTCACCAGGAGAACATTTCTCTCCTTTTAAGGACTGGTAAAGTTGACCTGGGCACATCAACTCAGCACAGCACGGTTAAACACATAATTGATTTTAAACTGTTGAAAGTATTTTGTCTTGCATTGTTAACGGTATTATTGTGACAGTAGTCAGGTTATTAATGGTGGATTAGCCACAATTCTAAATTAAGGTTAGGTATACGACACAGACTCATGGTCTTGCAACTAACCATCTTCCTTCTAACCTAATTAATCATGTCCTCACACCTACACCTACATTGTCTTGACACATTCAGAGTCTCAACCTGCAAATGGTCTGAACTCCCAGCAACAAAGGGCCATTTGGTCTGACACTTAGACAGCTTTCGCCCATTTTGCCTTTGTTTAACATCCATCCATCTCTCTTTTACACACATAGATGCACACCCTTGTATATAAAATGTATATAATGGTTTGTATCCTACATTAGGCATTGCGTGTTTCTCTTTCTTTATTGTTCATTCTTGAATAAAGACTTTTGGAGAAAAACGCTGTGTGTTTAATGGTGCGAAGACCTCTAAACTGTCTAGAACTCCAACTAGCTGTTGATGAAGGAATGTTGGTTGCACTTATTAAGTTAATCATTAAGCATAATTCTAAATTCACAGTTTGGTAGATTTCATGAGACTGTTTAGGTAAACTGGCTTTCTTTTCCCTTCTTTAAGCGAGGTGCCCCAAGGAAATCTCATGTAAATTAGATCTTACTATTCTAATAATTCATCTATGATAATTATTGATTAATTTTTGCAGCCAAATTCAAGCACTTAGTTGTTGCCTTGTATTGTTAACATAGATGGTGGTCTGTGTGAACAGCAACACTGTCAACATACCTGAGCCCCAACAGTACCAAACCTGGCAAAATGAACAACAAATGTGGTACAAAGCCATCAAGTCCTGAGAAGCTACAGAGCTAAAAAAAAAACCCAAAAACAAAACAGCATTTTTGGACAGTGTTTATTGTGTTGGCAAGAGAGAGCACAACTGCAATAGGCAAGCTTACTGAACGAAAGTGCAAAAATTAGATCTCTCTAAGGACTCAGATGTGTGCAAAAAAAAAGCTAGCATTCGGCTTGCAGATATAACGTAGGATGCAAAAACAAAACCTTGCTGTTACAAACTTCAGAAACTATTTGAAAACAAAGCAAAATACTACACTCATCACATTTTAGTGGGTGGAGACTTAAAAAATCTTGTGCATATGTGGATCAGCAGCAGGTGATACACAGGACGAACCAGGCTCAGAGGCAACCCAAAGCCACAAGTCACTCCAAGCTCCAACAACCTTACCAGAAGTCGGGCAATCAAAACACAGCAGGGTTAAGTAGCTTTTCACCAACAAAGAGAGAGTAGCACCAGCTAAGGGAGATCCAGAGCAAAAGTTAGTGACGATGACCACAATAATTCTCACCATGGCTGCTGAGAGGGTTGACATCAAGGAGCAGTGACCAACTAGAGCTATGGGGGGGCTAAATCGAAGGGAACTGAAGATCAGCCAACTATGGCAGGAGCTCTGGACATTAGAGTGGCAGTGCAAGCACACAAGCGAGGAGGACAAAGTTGGCCTGGCGGAGCTACGTTACATCGTAAGAAAAATCATCAAACCCCATCGAGCTGAGTTGTATAGGAGGAGGGGCACGGAGTGAGCCGGAAAGAAGAGAAGCGGGTGGCTTGCCTGTTCTCAAGAAGAGGTAGACGAGTACCTCTGCAGCACCTATAGTGACAGGCCACAGAGCAAGACCTTGGGACATGCAACACTTTAATAGCGCTGCTGGAATCTACAGTACCTTGGAATTTAACATCAAGGAACCGACCCTGAAAAAGGATGAGAAAGTCATCAAAATCACCAGAACCAGCTCAGCATCTAGTCCAAGTGGAGTTCCATATGCCGCCTATAAGAAATGCCCTAGATTCTTGCAGTGGTTGTGGAAGCTCATTTTAGTCATCTGGAGGAGGGGGAAGGTGATCAGGCAGTAGTAATATGCAGAGGGGTTCTGGATTCTGAAGGAGAGAATTGCTGTATTCAAGCAGTTCAGAATCATCTTCCTCTGTATTTAGTGACATTGATGTCTGCCACATGAAGGAGTTCCTTCTAAAGAATTCATAATTGACTCCTCCATGCAGAAGGGTGGAGTCCATAAGTTGCAAGGATGTATTGAGCACATTGGGGTTGATATGCAGCTGATCTGGGAGGCATGGAAAGCAAGAGGGACGTGGCAGTCCTGTGACTCAACTTTGCCTATAGCTCAATCCCACACAAACTGGTGAAAACATCCCTAGACTGTCACCATGTTCCAGGCTAGATGAGGGACCTTATCCTGGACTATTACAGCTGCTTCAGCTTGAGAGTCACCTCTAGAACAAATATATCTGTATTGCAAAGGTTTGAGAAGGCATTAATCACAGGGGGTACAATTTCTATGATACTGTTTGCCTTGGCCATGAACACACTGGTGAAGTCAGCTGAGATACAGTATCAAGGCCCATTCACCAAATGGACATCGGCGCCCCATCACAGCATTTATGGACAACCTGACAGTGGCCACAACATCTATACCAGGATGTAGATGGACCCTCCGAACATCTCATCAAATGGGCTCTGATGAAATTTAAGCCTGCCAAGTCCTGTTCCCAGGGTGTGAGGAAAAGAAAGGTGATGTAAGATGCTGATTCACATTAGGTGGTGCCCGGATACCATGTATCGGTGAAAAGCCAGTAAACAGCTTGGACAAAATCTTCTACAGTACTCTGAGGGATACTGCAAGGATCCAGGTGACCAGTGCTCAGTTAGGCACCTGGCTCACAATGTCCGAGTAGTCGGGGCTGCCATGCAAATTCAAAGCTTGGCTCTACTGACATGGAGTGCTGCCACTACTTCGGTGGTCACTGCTGGTCTACAAGGTTCCATTGACTAATGAGGAACGTTTAAGGAAGAAGATCAGCCACTACCTTTGCAGGTGGTTAGGCCTACCACAGATCCTCAGTTGCATCGCCTTGTACGGGAAAAAGAAATAAGAAGATGCAGCTGACGGAGAACATCATAATGAGAACAGGCAGGAAGTAGTAAGGTCAGGAGGCAGTGGAGCAGGTTGATGCGAGGCTGCCTGACAGTGACATCCATCAGATTCATCTAAAAATACAGCGATGCCATAAAGCTCTGGGTCCGCTTCCACCCAAGGATGCTCCACCGAGATCTTTTGTGATTGTGAACAAAACAAAGACCAGGTTCTTTCCAAAGCCTGGAAAAAATATGAGGTCTTCTACAAGGAGAAACAAGTTTATTTCGATCACCACCAGCCGACAGAAATAATGAGGAAAAGAAGGGAGTACACTGGAATAAGAAGAGTGCTAAAAGAGAGTGTTTTGCGGTTCCAGACCCCGCCGCCTGCCAAGCTGAAGGTGTATTTGGATAGCGGAAAGAGGATTTACAATAAATCAAGAGAGGCTGCTGATTATTTATGGAGGGAAGGATTCAACATCCCCCCGAAATTAGCGGTCTAACCTGGTTCCAAAACCACGCCAAACATTATGGGAGAGTGGGTGGCAGGTGGCACCAACAAGTCTCCCACCTGATTCCAACAGTGTGGACAGAGCCTGAGTTGCCCCCTTTGGCGACAGGAGGTCTTGTTTTTTTTTTTCTTTTTTTCCTCTCTCCTCCCTCTCTGATTTATCTTTTCAATGGTTACATTGATTAACTTAGCCTAAGAGAGGATAAAATCATTAAGCTGGAAGAGTAAAATTTTGAAAAGCTGTCGGATGGGAGCAGAATACAATTTATTGCAGCTCTTGGAGCAACCTTACTACTTGCTCCAAAGAGGGGCCCTTGCCTTGATTTGTTTGTGCAGAATACAACATTGTAAATGTACTATCAGAAATACGATGTAATATCACTCAATGTAAATGGGTTACATAATCCAAAGAAAAGAAGCAAAGTTGTTGCTATGATGAAGAGGGAAAATAAACACGTGATTTTTTGGCAGGAGACACATCTCTAAAATATAGAGTATAGGAAATTTAAAAATATGCAGTTTAAGCACAAATTGTATTCCTCCCACCTAACAGGGCATAAGAGGGGTGTCTCGATATTACTCTCCGATAAGATAAATTTCCAGCTAACATCTGAAATCAAATATAAGTAAGGTTAATTTATTCTGATTTAAGGCAAAATAGACCATAAAGAAGTTACATTCTTAAATGTGTATATGCCAACAGGCCATGATAAATCATTTATCAAAAAGATAGTCAATCTTAATCCAAGTGTTTTCAAGAAGTGTAATCTGCAGGGGTGATAGGAATATTCAGTTGCAACCTAAATTTGACACTACAAACTTCATTAAAGAAGAAACCGAAGCTCATTGACTATGTGGAAACTATTAAAGGAATATAGTATGATAGATCTACAAAGTGATTACACCCCGGGGATAAACAATTTACTTACTATTCAGGATGCCACAAAACACTCCAGACTGCATTATTCTTTTATGTACACTACAGATAACAGGATAAAATATTGCAAGATTGGTGTAAGAGATATGTCATACCAGTCAGGAGAGAACCTCACATTGCACCTAGATAAAAATTCAATACCAGTTTATTGATCGATAGAATATATAAAGAATTTATTCAAAAAGAAAGAGTACTTAACTAAAACAAAATAATGATAATTGAACAGTATTTCCGAATGTCCTGCAGAATGCTTGGAAGGCTGTAATAAGAGGAAAACTTGAAGGTTTCTCTGCATACGGAAATAGATAAAACAGAAACACATACGTGAACTCCAGGCCAAAATTTAAAACTTGGATATTCAACACTGTTCTCATAGAAATCTTCAAAAAATTGGCAAAACTAAAATGTATTCAATGGGAAATTAATAAGATTTATGATGAGTATGAGTATAATGAGAGAAAAATAAGATTTAGTAAGCAAAAGTATTATGAAACTGAAAGGCAATGAAACTTATCTCATTGGGACTATGTAAACAACAAAATGAGAGAACTAATTACAAAGTACGAAATACAAGGAATAACAAAATGTTTTACAAACTAAAGGAAATTCAACAAGCTTTTGGGTTGTATTATAAGGACTTATATACCCAACCTGATACAGCTGATATTTCAAAGGTTGACAAATTTTTGAAACCTCTGGATCTAGATCTGGATAGCCATCAAAATATTGTATTGAACAATGAGATAACCATAGCGGAACAAAATAAATCTATTTAACGACTGAAGGCAAATAAAACTCTGAGATCTGATGGTTTTATTGGTGAATGGTATAAGAACTTCAAAACTGAGTTGGCACCAATGCCCCTATGATTCCTCAATTACACCCTTAAAGAGGGAAAGATGCCCTTGTCGTGGAGAAAGACAGTAAAAACAATAATCCCTAAAGAGGGGAAACATAAAGAGGAAATGTAGTTCATAGAGACCTATATCTATTTTAAGCTTTGATTAAAAACTTTGCATCAATTATTGCTAAAAGGATTGAACATGTTGTCTCAGAATTGATAAACCCAGATTAAACAGGGTTTGCGTGATAGAGACAAAGTCAAGACAATAGACAAAAGACCAACTCTAGTAATTGGCAGCTCTATTTTGCGAAACGTGACATTTTCCACACCAGTGGCCATAGTCAAATGTATTCCTGGGGCCAGAGCGGGCGACGTGGAATCAAATTTAAAGCTGCTGGCAAAAAGTAAACGTAAATACAGTAAGATTGTAATTCATGTCGGCGGTAATGACGTTCGGCTACGCCAGTCGGAAGTCACTAAAGTTAATGTTGAGTCGGTGTGTGCTTTTGCCAAAACACTGTCGGACTCCGTAGTTTTCTCTGGTCCCCTGCCTAACCTGACCAGTGACGATAAGTTTAGCCGCATGTCGTCGTTCAACCGCTGGCTGTCGAGGTGGTGTCCAGCAAACGACGTGGGTTTCATTGATAATTGGCAAACTTTCTGGGGAAGACCTGGTCTAATGAGGAGAGACGGCATCCATCCTACTTGGGATGGAGCTGCTCTCATTTCTAGAAATATGGCCAGATTTATTAGTCAGCCAAATTGACAATTCAGAGTTGAGGCCAGGAAGCAGAGTTGCAGTCTTACACGCTTCTCTGCGCTTCCTTTAGAGTCATCCACCTACAACCCCATAGAGACTGTGTCTGTCCCCCGTCCACATAAATTCACTAAATTCACTAAATCAAATAACAAGAGTTCACATAGGAACTTAATAAAAATCAACACCACTAATGAGGCAGTTTACAAAGTAAAGAGACTTAAATGTGGACTCTTGAATATCAGATCCCTATCATCTAAAGGTGTATTAATAAATGAGCTTATATCAGATAACAATATTGATTTATTCTGCCTTACTGAAACTTGGCTGTGCCAAGACGAATATGTAAGTCTTAATGAATCCACTCCTCCCAGTCACATTAACACACACATTCCCAGAGACACTGGCAGAGGTGGTGGAGTTGCAGCCATTTTCAATTCTGCCCTATTAATAAACCCTAAGCCCAAACAAAAATTTAGTTCATTTGAAAATCTCATTCTTAGCATTTCCGATCCAACCATGAAAACTCCAATTATGTTTGTTATAGTGTATCGAGCACCTGGACCCTACACTGAATTTTTATCTGAATTTTCAGAGTTTCTCTCAGCTTTGGTCCTCAAAACAGATAAAGTCATTATTGTAGGTGACTTTAATATCCATGTAGACATTGAAAACGACAGCCTTGGTACGGCATTTCTCTCACTATTAGATTCATTCGGCTTCTGTCAGTGTGTACAAGAATCAACACACACTTTTAATCACACCCTTGATCTTGTTCTGACATATGGCATTGAAATTGAGCATTTAAATGTCTCTGCGCAAAATCTGCTTTTATCAGATCATTATCTTCTAACATTTGAATTTCTGCTCATCAACTATAAACCAAGAGTCACTAGTTATTATAGCAGATGCATATCTGAGGACACTGTTGAAAATTTTAAAGAAATTATTCCCTCTGCATTAATTTCAGTGCCATATCCCAAAATAACAGAGGAGTCATATCTTAAATTTAGCCCCTCCCAGCTTGATCACCTTGCCGATTTCACTGCCGGCTCTCTACGTGCTTCACTCGATTCCATTGCCCCAGTTAAAAAGAAAACAAAACCAGTAAAGAGACTAGCTCCGTGGTATAATCTTAACACTCGCAAGTTAAAACAGAAAACTCATAAACTTGAAAAGAAATGGCGTTCCACTAAACTGGAAGAGCCACACATGGCCTGGCAGGATAGCCTTAAAGTATACAGGAAGGCCCTTCGCCGAGCAAGAAAAGACTACTATTCAGCGTTGATAGAAGAAAACAAGAATAAGCCCAGGATCCTTTTCAGCACTGTAGCCAGGCTGACTGAGAGCCATCATTCTATTGAACCATGCATTCCTAGAGCCCTCACCTGTAATGATTTTATGAACTTCTTCAATAATAAAATTAGACTTATCAGAGAAAATATCCTACACTCCACAGATTCCAGTTCAGCAACAGGAATTATAGAGGCTGTTATTAGTCCTGATGTGTGTTTGGAAAGCTTCCATCCAATTGACCTTAAGGAACTAACGACAACATTATCTTCATCTAAATCATCAACCTGTATACTAGACCCCATACCTACTAGGTTGCTCAAAGAGGTTTTACCCCTAATTAGAAATCCACTACTAAACATTATCAATCTATCCCTTGTAACAGGTTATGTGCCCCAGTCATTTAAAGTAGCTGTAATTAAACCGCTCCTAAAAAAACCTACCCTAGACCCAGAAGTTTTAGCCAACTATAGACCAATATCCAACCTCCCCTTTCTTTCAAAGATTCTAGAGAAAGCAGTAGCGAAACAACTATGTGGCTTTCTTCAGTATAATAGTCTATTTGAAGAGTTTCAGTCAGGTTTTAGAAAGCATCACAGCACAGAAACGGCATTGGTAAAAGTTACAAATGACCTCCTCACTGCATCTGATGCAGGACTTATCTCTATACTAGTCTTATTAGATCTTAGTGCAGCTTTTGACACTATCGATCATCACATCTTACTACAGAGGATGGAACACCAAATTGGCATTAAAGGATCTGCTCTAAGATGGTTTAAGTCCTACCTATCTGATAGATATAATTTTGTTCATGTTAATGATGAATCATCAAGATATGACAAGGTTAGTCATGGAGTCCCACAAGGTTCTGTGCTTGGACCATTACTATTTACTCTATATATGCTTCCTGTAGGTAAAATTATTAGAAAGCACTCCATACATTTTCACTGTTATGCAGATGACACACAACTATACTTATCAATGAAGCCAGATGAAACCCATCAGTTAGCTAATCTACAGTCATGTCTTAAGGACATTAAAAACTGGATGTTTCATAACTTTTTAATGTTAAACTCTGACAAAACTGAAGTCATTGTGCTGGGCCCCAAACACATTAGAGACTCATTATCCAGCAACATAGTTAATCTGGATGGCATTGCCTTGGCCTCCAGCACCACTGTCAGAAACCTGGGTGTTATCTTTGACCAGGAGCTGTCTTTTAAATCACATGTTAAACAGATTTCAAGGACCGCCTTCTTTCACCTCCGTAACATTGCTAAAATCCGGCACATCCTGTCTCAACAAGATGCAGAAAAACTAGTTCATGCGTTTGTTACTTCCAGGCTGGACTACTGTAATTCTTTATTTTCAGGTTGCCCTAACAAAATTTTAAAAACTCTTCAGTTAATCCAAAATGCAGCAGCGCGTGTACTGACTAGAACTAATATCAGAGACCATATTTCCCCCATACTGGCTTCTCTGCACTGGCTCCCAGTTAAATTCAGAATAGAATTTAAAATCCTTGTTCTCACCTACAAAGCTATTCATGGTCAGTCACCATCTTATCTTGAACAGCTCATAGTACCCTATCGCCCATCCAGAACCTTACGCTCCCAGGATGCAGGGTTATTGGTGATCCCAAGAATTTCCAAAAGTAGAATGGGAGGCAGAGCTTTCAGCTATCAAGCTCCTCTCCTGTGGAACTATCTTCCAGTCTTGGTACGGGAGGCAGACACACTCTCTGATTTTAAGAGTAGGCTTAAAACCTTCCTTTTTGATAAAGCTTATAGTTAAGGCTGGCCTATCTAGCCCTTAGTTATGCTGCTATAGGCTTAGGTTGCTGGGGGAACACTCCATGATTCACTGAGCTTTCTTCTCTCCCCCCTCTGACTCCGACTCCTTCTCTGCTCCTGTAAATGTCCATATCCTTACACTAACTTTACTTCTTCCCCGGAGTCGTTGTGCTTTACCATCCTGCAGGTTTTTCTAGGTCGCGGTGGGAGGTGCTGCTGTGGTCCTGCCTGATGCCCCCTGGCCACATTAGGAAAGGAGATCCTGTGACTTGGATCCTGTGACTTGGATCCTAGGCTGGATTTCCAAGTGCAAATCGGGACCCACAGATCACAATGGCTTCTGGATCAATAGACTACACCTGCTTCTGGACCACTACACTTCACATATCCCTGGATTTACAGATTCTACATACTCTTGGACTCAGCAACACCCAGATCTTCCTACATGGAGTACAATGACTCCTGGACCAACAGAGTCCACCTGCGTCTGGATCACTAGACTTTCCATACATCCGGACTCATAGAATCCACAGACTCTGGGACTCATGGATGTTTTATACATTCTAAATGAACTGTTGTTATCATGTTTTTGTGTTCTGTACAAGTGACATTTATTGCACGTCTGTCCGTCCTAGGAAGAAGGATCCCTCCTCTGTGGCTCTTCCTGAGGTTTCTTATTTTCCCTGTTTAGGGTTTTTTAAGTTTTTCCTCACCCGTCTGTACCCTGGAGAGGCCATTCCATGCATCTATGGTCTCCCCAAGATCCAAAAAGAAGGAGCACCACTCAGACCCATTGTCAGCAGCATCAATTCGGTGACCTACAACATCGGCAATCACCTCTCCGGTATCTTGTCCACTGTGGTGGGGAATACACCACGCTACATCCAAAACTCCACAGATTTCACAAAGAAGATACAGAACCTCACTCTGCCACCGGATGAAACCATGGTCTCCGTTGATGTCACTTCTCTTTTCACGTGCATACCCACCAGTGAGGCAGTAGAGACTGTTAGAAAACGTCTACAACAAGACAGCTCTCTACACACCAGAACTAACTTCAACCCTGACCAAATTTGCAACTTTTTGCACCTTTGCCTTTCCACGACATACTTCAAATATGATAAAGTTTTTTACAGACAGACACACGGCTGTGCCATGGGTTCTCCAGTGTCTCCTATCGTGGCCAACCTCTACATGGAGGTGGTGGAGGAGAGGGCTCTGAACTCCTTCACAGGAACAACTCCCA
>KV751359.1:3182603-3251101 GCA_001698575.1 Mola mola
CTGACCTTTATATAGGGGAAACCAAACAGCCCCTCCACAGACACATGGCACAACACAGGAGAGCCACCTCATCGGGACAGGACTCAGCTGTACATCTGCATCTTAAGGAGAAAGGTTGCTCGTTTGAGGACTCTGATGTCCACGTTCTGGACAGAGAAGACAGATGGTTTGAAAGAGGAGTAAAAGAGGCCATCTATGTCCACTTGGAGAAAGCCTCTCAGGGATGGTGGACTAAGACACCATTTGTCTGCAACCTACAATGCTGTCTTGGGAGCCCTCCCCAGGCTGTTAAACCCTCATACACATCTGGGGCCATGTGATCCCAAGGTGTCACATGAAACCAGGGGTGAGGGGCAAACACTCTCGAGTGATTCACACCCGGGCTCTTGTTACCTTAACGACTTACATGATGCCTAGCCAGAGGATCACCCCCCCAGGCTGGGTGTTTTCACCACATCCTCATTTTTGGTGATTGCCACCACCCTCTCTGGGTTAAATACCTGGGTTTCCCGCACTGATCCTCACAACTGAAGAAGCCTTTCGGATGAGAGGCGAAATGTATTCAAACGAGATAAGAAGTCCAGTTACCAAACACTCCGAGTCCTCACACATCTAGCACTCGGGCTCAAATAATGCAAGTCATTTCAATATGTCCTAGCAATGCATTCGGTTCTCGAGCCCTAATTATTCTAATGAAGACTGTAACTATTTAAAATAATCTTAACTCATTACACCTAAACTCAAACGTCTCAAGCATTTTACTATTTAAAACAACTTAAATTATTAGAATATTTCACCGTAAGTGCATGAGCCATAGTCATTTAAATTAAAACAAAAAAAGGTCTGAAAACCTTCCCTTCATATACAATGAATATAGAATACATGAAAGTATTACTTTTTGAATTAAATTATAAAAAAAACCCTCCACAATATTCTAATTTTTGGAAACACATTAGAATAAAAGGACTAAGCCTAATTCTTAGAAGAAAGACTTACAATCAAAGTCATAATTTTGACCATGTGCAGACTGAATTCCATATGAACTTAAGCATGTACATTACTTATCTTTTATTTGTTACATCCTGCAAATTACATGCTGTTGGTCCTGTAGTCTATGCATTCACTACATGCCTGATATTGCAATGCTTCCTCTCATGGCACCATGAAAGCTCTGACCTGTCAGGACATGGACAGAGGGCCTCTGAGGATGTCTTATTGTATTTGACAAAAGGACATGTATTTAGGATTTCGGCACAAGGTCATTGTTCTATCCCATAATGGCTTAATTAGAGTGTGATCTTTGAGGTTTGGAGACCGGGACAAGCCATGGGCTATTTGTCATGTTCCTTGGGTGATATCTGAAAGGTATGTTATAGTGGGGTATATTACTCCCCTGTGGGAAGTGCTATTTGCTATTATGGGAATAACTGGTCCCCATTAATGTTGAAGTGGGTGGTCAGTGTCAAATTAACATTCAAATTAAAGCCATAATGCAAAGTTTCACAGCAGAGCACTGCATTGTAATGAGATGAGTCCATGGATCATTGTTATTTTATTGTTAATTACACTGGACACACAAACAGGTAGATACTTACATGGAAGAAGAGGCCTTGGCAGCACAGTCTTCTGATCGGTCATCCCCACCCTCTTCAATACTCAAAGTGGCAGGATGCATGGAAGGTTTTGAATTCCCACTGGCCCATCTTGGAGCATCACAGTGCTCCCTAAAGACTCTCATGTGTCCACATAGTGTATTCAGGAATGTGGTGACATCGATCTCCTGCAGAGATTCTTCACAGTAGTCCATGGCCATTAATACATCCTGTGAGCTGATGCTGGATGACTGCTGTAAGCTATAGTACACACCTGAGGAATGAGGAGAGAAAAGAATTCTTCAAAATTGCTACAGTTGCAGTACAACTTGAGATCATCCAAACTGAAACACAGCAGTACATTTTCAAAAAAATCAAACAATCCTCAGTGACAGTTGACACATCACACATTTATAACCTGGGAGCAAATGGTCAAATCCTACTTGTATTGCCCTGATATGCCCTGATGTTTTCAACTGCATGCCATTAGATCCTCAAAAGCATAAAGTTACGAGACTAGGGAGCTGTATTTGACAACTGTTTAAGTCTCTTGCACAGAACTAAAGCGAGATAGAGACAGAAATAGATAGAACTTTATTGTTTGTCCCAAAAGTGACAGATATTCACCTTCAACATGGCCCAATTATATACACAGGTCACATTTAAAACGCATTTCAACCAAAGTCAGTCAAAAAACAGCAACAGATAACAACAGATAAAACATTATGCTGTTAAGCATGGTTATTGCTGAAGAAAAGAAAGATGTCTTGTAGATTTTTGTACGGGCTAGCACAACTTTATAGTGTCTGCCTGATGGCAGTAACTGAAAGGAGCAGTGAAGAGGGTGCCAGGAGTCCTCAGATATCAGGATGGCTTTCCTTAACACCAAGCAGCCATACAGCTCGGATAGAGGTGTTCTGGATGAGCTGGTTATTATGCTGGCCTGGTTGATTATTCGTGAGAGATTTGTTTTATGTTTAATGTTGAGGAGGTTGTACCAAGTTGAAATGTTGAAGGTGACTACTGTTTCATAAGTGATCTATAAACCAGTGTTAAAATGTCCTTGTTGACATGGAAAGATCTGAGTTTACACAGCATGTGGAGGTGCTGTTGTGCTTTTTTGTACACATAGTGTGTTGTGTGAAGGACAGGCAGGTGTCAAACTCTGTTCCCAGGTATTTATAGGACTGAACCTGCGCCATCAGCTACCCCTGGATACTGAATGGTTTGAGGTTCTGTTTTTGTTTGTTTTTTTTAAATGTTGAGCTCCAGTGAGTTTTTGCAAAATGTTTGAAAAAGGCTGTTGACCAGTTTCCTGTTGGTGTTGCAACAGAGCAAAGATGTCAGTCAGGTGAGCCACCAGGACAATATCAAATACATACAAAAAGTGTCATTCATCCCCTGCTATATGTCTGTGAAGACTGTCAGTCTTTCAGGTCATGGTACTTTTGGTGTTTCAGCTGAAGGCCACTAGACTTCTTGTAGTTTCTTGAGTACGTTTTGCCTCTCATCCAAGGGACTTCTTCAGTTTTCTGGTAGGGAGTCCCGAACTTTGCTGGTGAAGTTATTAGAATTCTGGACCACATCCAGAATTCTATTATTTAGATGGATAATTACTTGCTTCGCGGGAGAGACAGTGTCTTCACAGAATAAGGTATATGAGATCAATTGTTGGAAAAGTAAATGCATATGTACTTAGGTGTAGTTATTTTTACCCTGTGTGATTACTGTAACCATGTTTATTACTATATTTGGTATTAAGAGACTGCTTATTGTTTATTGACTTGGTGTTTAAGTTGAAGGTAACTGGATTTCTTGTAGTTCTTGAAGACCTTCCGCCTCTCATCCAAGAGAGAACTGAAGAAGTCTCTTGGAGAGGTGAAACGTCTTCAAGGAACTACAAAAAGAAGTCCAGTTGCCTTCTACCTTAAAAACAAAACTACCATGACCTGGATAACTGAGAATATTCACAGACTTATTGTGTCTTGCCGATTCTTTGAAATCTTTCGCCTTCTCATTTCTCTAAAGCAGCAAGAATGCGGTCAGAGAGCTGGCAGAAGAAGCCAGACAGTTAAAAAAACAGTCCTTGAAATATAACTTAGCTATTCTGCTGTATAAATACTGAGCTGTTAAGCCAGCGAGTTGAGCAAATACAGTAAACCAGAGAACTAATGATTGTTTGCTGTAACAATAAGTATTGATTGCTCCTTATTACAAGAATAAAAGCATAAGCAATTAATTTCATTAGTTTGTTTTTTGAAATGATTCTGTTGAACCGCAATTCAAACCCAATGTCTGATTTTCATTAGTTCATTTTCAGTAAATTTTTGTTTATTATTACTTTTGTCAGTATCACGTTATTTCAGTGACCATTGTGGGTTTTTCTTTCTTTAACGGGAGTGTACCAACAATTTTGTCCACGTGTGTATATCTTGGTAGTAGTAAGATGATATTGTGGTCAGAGTGGCAGAGGTACGTGCGTGGCTTTGTAATGTATGCATTAGGGATGTTGCCGTAGCACAGGTCTAATATGTTGTGAGTTGTGTCATAACGCTCCAAGTTAGGAAAATGTGTGGTGATGTCCGCACCTGTTACAATGCCCCAGTAGAAACACTGGCTGCTCTCCAGTTTGATTGATTTATATTGTTTACAGCACTATATCCCTCACTGTGAACTTTGTTGCGCACTTTGCTTAGACAGCCATGCAGAGCATGCCCCCAATCGACTTCTGCGTTCTTACTGCATCTCTGTCAAAGTGAATGATGTTAAAGCAATCCAGATGGAAGTCCGCATCCACAAAAAGCCAAGTCTCTGTGAAACAGAAAAGGCTGGTTGGATAATAATTCAGATTGGACTTGACGAGTGTAGCAAGTTCCTCAGTCTTGTTCCATAGTGATTGCATGTTTGACAAGGTTATTAAAGCTAAAGGTAGATGGCTACATCGCCTCCGCAGCCTGTTCCATATCCCTTCCTCTAGACCTTTGTATTCTTCGCATCTGCTTGTGTCCCAAAAGTAACTCCAAATGTATGTTAGCATGAAGGGATAACTCCGTTGGCTCCTGAAGGTGGCTCCGCTCCAACAGGCAGTTCTTCGAGTAGGTGAGCCTAACAGGGTTGGTATTGAATGACTGCGACGGTCGTGAGCCAAATCCATCGTGCCTCATGAAGCACAGGCAGGCCAGATAACACTGTTGCCATCAACATTTCGACATGACAACACAAAACAATAAAAACTTGCAGAAAAATATACAAGATGCAGCAAAAAAACCATACAGACACGAGCCGTGTCAGGAGTTGCTCTCATCACAGAACAGCAGCCCCAGCACCATGATAGGCACCTTGATAGGCAAAAAAACCTGGTACAATTCCTGTTTAAACGTCGACTAGTTTGTGCTGCTTGTCATTTACATATCTGAGAGTCCATAAATAATACAGTATCTGAAAACACTGAGGTTAATGACATAATGGTATCACCAGTGACTATTATCGCACACAAGAACTGAGGGTCTGTAAGAAACAAATTAGTTTTTTGATTATCTGTTATTACTGTATTATTGTCTATTATTAATATAAGTGGGATCAAAGCCGTAAAGATGTCTGAGTAGGTTTTAAAAAACATATATAAACAGTATATGTTTTTTGTTAGCAGATAATTATAATACTACTATAATACTATACCAATACTATAATTTTGTCTCAGACTGAGGTATTTGCAAAACTCCTCAGTAACACCTGAGAAGAGGATTACATCATTCACCTTCAAAAGCCTTTGTCAAAAAAATTCATGCTTAAAGTAGGTAAGAAATATTAAATTTTCTGATATCTTGTGAACTGTGAACTGGTGACGAATAACTCCCAAAGGAAGAATGTTTTCTGAGTGCACACTGGTAGTAGCAGCTCACCTTTGACGTAGCTCTGGTGGTAATGCTCTTGCAGCAGGTTGCAGTAGTTGGCTAGCTCCTTGGGTTTGTGAGGTTCAGCAAAAAGATCGGTCCAGGGGGATGGACTGCTACGGTCCTGGGATAGTGACCTTCCACAGGCAGGGAATAAACAAATTTACTTAAACAAATTTATCCTTACACAAATGAAGGATAAATGGATTACAACTTGATATATCAAACATTAGTTTATCCACAAAATTGTAATCTCCTACAATTTGCAAAAACCCATTACTTAATTAAAACTGCAAGTAGTGGGTTAATCGGCTGTTGCACTGTTGTGCACGTCATCCCATGACACAACTGGGGCCCAACAGATAGACAGGGTTCAGATAAATACTAGCAATTTCTGAAGCTCTATGTCAGAATGACTGCAGGGGCTGCTTCATTGGAATTTTCTAGGTGGTGCTGAGGACTTATTTTTAGAAGACTATATCAACGGTACTGATTAGATTGTGTGCTGTCGGGTATTAAAAAAATTCTGTTTTATGAAGAGACCTAAAACTTCACTGTGCCACCATGGGCACACCCTTCATATAATGAAAAACTTTTAATAACTTTTCATCTCCAAGGTCTTGGCTTTAACCTGACCAAGTTTGAAGTCATATGGACAAACTTCCTAGATGGTGTTTGCAAAGGTACGTGTGCAAATTTCCTGAAAATGGCCATAAAATTCAAGTTGGCTGTTGAATTTTGGTCATTGCTCCAAAATAATTTTTTCATACGTCTTGGGATGTTGCACATGTTGACCACTTTTGTACCTCTACCTTAAAATCACTGCAGTTTTCCAACATTTTTCAATTATTCCTGGGGGTGCGATGAGCTCATTTTGCCCGCACATGTGAATAACCACAGTGAGGCCATCTGGGATGGACTCAGATTTTTGAGAAATTTTTACCCTTGACCTGTGAGGGCATTACAATCCAAACGTGGCATCAATTAGATGAACACTCTAGGAGGAGGTGGCCAAGTCATTTAGCCATGCCCATAGTGATCAACTGTAAAATATGCCATTTTGATGCTCAGACCCTAATTAGTCTTTATATCGATGACATACTGCTTTTCTCACAAAACCCTTACCCATCACTACAGGAAACAATCGTCCCGGTTTGAAAAATTCTAAAACATCTCTGACTACTCCATAAACTGTAAACAACCAATTCCTTTGTCTACAAGTCTCATTACATATGTGGGTATTAACATTTCCCCAGAGCTGTTCAGTCTCAATTACAACCCACTACTCAAAACAATTAGTGATGACCTCCTTTCTTTGATGAACTTACCACTTCCCATCATAGGCAGAATTGCAGCAGTTAAAATGGCAGTACTCTGTACTAATCGTTTCACTACCCTCTCATTCTTCAGATTCCTACACTCAAACATTATACAATTCCATTGATAAAGCCAAACACCTAGAATCAAATTAACAACTCAACAAAAACCATAAATACAAGGAGGCCTTGCACAAAATTTTTTATTACTACTAACATGCAAATTAACTGAAAAGTCAACTGAATGGTCAGAACAAGATCCGAGCCATCAGCACCACCGTCATCAGATATCCTACTGGTATAATGAAGAGGAGATACAGGCCACAGATATCAAGACAAGGAAGCTCCTCACTATGCATGGAGGGTTTATCCCCTAGTCCAGCACCCTCAGGCTGTGTACTAAGCGGAATGAGGGAGGAATAGGACAAGTGACCATCAGTGCAACTATCCCAGAGGAAACAATAAAGATCAATCAGGGTTTACACCCGGAAGATGGCCCAGAATGATGACCTGCTAAGTAAATATCTCAGGCAGCAGAAATGCAGTGAGAAAGAGAAGGACGAAAAGGGACCATCATCATCATGAGGGACCAGCCCCTGTGCAGGATGTACCACCAACAGATAGAAGAAGCGGATGACATTTAGAAAACATACCAGTGGCTGGACAGGGCTGGTCTAAATGACAGCAATGAGGCATTAATCATGGCAGAACAGTTCAAACAGGCCCTGAACATAAGATTGATAGATAGATTAAACATTGCTTGCAGGCATTTTTACACAAATTGCCCAATTTTCAGATGCTCTACTAACTGGATAATTCAGTTAAAAGCAGTTGTATGCATGGTTGGAGTCTAATCCCTCATTATTCCATGACACATTAAAGCAGAAGTAAGCAAAATATTTTACAAGACCAGCATTTACATCAGTACTGATTTTGATAGGTGGAAAAATCTAAAAGAAGTCAATGGTCTAAAAAGTGCAGTGGGCCTTGATGTTGCAGGACAGGTAAACTAAATTCTACCATACATATATTTGTCTGAGATAGGCTTGTTAGTGGCTTACTAGTAGCTTAGGTTGGTTTATAAATGATCACTCTTAACTTGTGGCCGACTCAATTCTAATTATGTGTGTGTAATGATAGCAGCAAAGATTATAGTTATGAGAGAGACTACAGAATATCTCTAATGTTTATTAGAGATAGAACTAACGGATTAATTAAAAAATATAATTGCTTGAGTTCAACATAACCACTCTTGCTTCCTTTTATGTACCGCAAGCTCTACAATAAAAAGTCAAGGAGGTGGACAGTGCAAACACCAAAGGAACAGAAGAACTATAGCTACATTCCATCAGTACAAAGAGCTGTTTTGCAGAAAAGGCTGTCGACCTGCCCGGCTCTGCCATCAGTAAGGCCATGGAGACCTGATGATCAAAGACTTCTAGGTGTTAACCCTGGTAATTCCAGCACCACCCATGTTTTTTGTGATTGTGAGCTAATTGATTCAACAGTGACTTGAAGTCAGTCACTTGAAGCAATACTTTATTATGGTTCAAAAGGTCAACTTTAGCTTAATGCCACTGTGCCCGAATGCCACTTTTGTCTACAAGCAGTACCAGTAGACTAAAACAGTAAGACTAAAACATCACAGTGATTGTCATTTAAAAAATGTGTAAACTCATGAATAATTTGGTGACAGTAACAAGACACCTATTATGGGTATATATATATATAGCTACAACAAGCCCAGGAGAGAAAGCAGAGACAGGCCAGGGAGGGAAGGTGGATATGGAGCCCAGTTTTAGAAAAATAAATCATTTTTCCTTTAGAAAGCAAATGTGTGTAAATATCTGGGAGGTGTTCAGTGAAAGCTGAGCTGCACCTCAGCAGGGCGGGAAGAAAAACCGAGAAACAGAACTGAGCAGTGCTACTTGCTGATTCATCTCCCAGGATTCAGCAACCGTGGTATTTAGGATTGGGGTAACCTTTATTATCCCAAGGGGCATTTTGTTTTGTAGTCAGCAATGCAACAAAAAAGAACAGTGGAGTGGGGGGGGGCATTCTCTCACATATAATTTGACACAAAAATACACACATAATCAAGCGGAGACAGAGTCAAATCAAGCTATTAAGTAGGACAAAGGTAGCAGGAACAAAATATTTTTTTTAATCTGTTGTTTACATCTAAGCAGAGTGCATTTTGACCACATTGTAAAAGCTTGTAGTGTGCAAACAGAGGGTGACTGCATCGGGCTAGAACAGCCTCTGCTTCCAATCAAGCTCTTACACAGCCGAAGATTGCCAGTTGAAATTTCCCAGAATGAAAATAATTCAACGTAGGGGTTAATCTCAAGGCTTTATAAAGGTCTTTTGACCAAAAAAACCCCTTTTGGGAAGATCAAAGAAAAATGGGAAAAGGAGGGGGACCAAATTCTTATATATGCGGGGAATGTGGATGGAAATGCCTTATTCAATTTTTACTTACACCAAAGCAAAAAGCACATTCTGCTGGAGATGCCAAATGTTGGAGACAATGTGGGTCAAAGGAAGCGAACCACTGGCATGTACTTTGGGATAGACAAAAAATAAGCCCATTCTGGACAGTTTCATAAAGCACTGAAAAGTATTCTTGATTTAGACATTCCCCAAGGAATTTTTAACTTTATTTTTATGAAATTCTGATTATCAGGAAAGGTATTCTAATGAATATACTGTATAATCCACTATACTGTATACCCAACATCATACATACATGCCTTAAACTACAGTATTTCACATCAAGCCATCATTGTTCTGATCTTTCTTTTGCTGCCATGCCTGCTCCTGTGCTGCTTACTCAAATCTTAGCTGCCACTTGCTGTTATCATTCAATAAAGCATTTTAGAATTCAAAGACCAAGCCGAAAGTCAAGCAATGTCACTGTTCTTCCAGATCTCAAAAAATGTGATGAAAATACTCATTATGAATAGGATTAATATCTCAAAAAAACAAAATAATGAGAAAAAAATGGAATTAACCTCAAAATATTGATGACAAATTCTTATTGCAAAGGTGAAATCACAGTTTGGTCCAGACATTTGATGTCAAGAAGATGGAAACTTCCAGTAATATACAAATATATCAGTACGATACCTTGAAAAATTCAATTCTTTCAATATCTGGACCTTGCCCTTGCACTTGTATCCCTGCAAGTGATTGTAGTACCTGAAGAAAATGTCCCTGGGTTGTCGCGTGGAATTGGGATGTACCAGCTGGTCCTTCAGGTTATCCAAGGAGCAGTTGTAGACATAGACTGGACACTTTAACTGGCTGCTGTCACTGATGCTCTGCTGAGAAACCTGCCTGCTGAAACTTATGTAGAAATCTGCCTTCTGTGGTTCAGAGAACTGCACTCCCTCCTTTACTCCCACATCTGTAACATTAGAAAAGTAGATATTTTTCCCAAATCGTTCATCCATACCTGTCATGTTTAAAATACATACACACAAAGTACAACAATTATCAAGTGTATGGCATTTCTTGACCGGACTATACTAAATTGGTTTGGACTAGACTGACCTGACCCTGAGGTCCCAGCCTCTGCCTCAGTCACTTTGTTGCACCAACTTTCCCGTTCCAAGACCAGGGAGTCAGGCGGGATGGTCAGGTCCTCAAAATTTGGTGACAGCACAGGCGATCTGGCAGTAAACTGTAAACTGCTGGAGCTCCTTCGCAGTTTATTGGTCGGACTCAAGCCACACTCCGACCTCTCCAGACCACTGGTGGACCCAAATGGGGAGTCAGCCTGAGATTTGTTACTGAACGTGAGAGTGTCCTCTTCCTGCATAGTGAGGTTACTCAGTGGTTCTGTCTCCAAGTCTGACGCCATCAACATCTGAACATCTACAAAATAAACACGATATCCAAATTCAGATTTTGTGCTCCATGGGAATGTGAGAATGTGTAGAAATTCAAGTCTACCTGTGAAGGAAGCGGGAAGGAAGGTGAGTAAAATCTGCTGTGAGCCGATGTGTTTGGCATAACACCTCCAGTTTGGTGTTGGCCAGCTTTTCTTCCCCAACAGGGGCTCCTCATCCACAAGGTCGGCATTATTGAAACTCTGTAATAATTATACAAGTATTAATAATAGGAAATTACCTACTGTCACAGCTTCCACTGCTGGTATCCAATGGAAAGTATAAAATAAAACTTAGTTTCACATGTTTTGTTTTAGGCTATTATCTATCCCAAAATGTTATATCACGGTCATATCCTGTATTTACTTCAGATGTAGACAGCTCATTATGTCTTCTCATTTTAACTTATATTTGCTCATATTTCCTACTTGATCTTTTCTAAGCTGTGTATCTTTTAGCTTATTGTTGATCTAAACTCAACCCTTCTTCTATGTTAGCCCTAGGCCTTGAAAAATTCAAACTAAAAACATCATTTTCATTTTAACAGTAAATGTACAGTTTTATGGGATTTTTATGGTAAATAGATTTGCATTATGTAGCGCCTTTCTAGTCTACCTGACTTCTCAAAGTGCTTTACAGCAATTGTCACATGCACAAACAGAGGAGTAAGTGTAGTATAATTTAAGATGAAAGTTAGAAAACCATTCACACACATTAACACACCGATGGCACAGCATTGGGAGCCATTTGAGCTTCAGTATCTTGCTGAAGGACACTTACTCACTGCAGGGCTTGGGAAATGAACCGTGGATCCTCTAATCAGAGGACGACTTGCTCCAACTCCTGTTCCACCACTTTCATTATCATTTTATTGCCCAGCCAGAATTCCAATGTCTGATTATTATTCTGAACGAATCACATTTCCTCGCATTGATAAGTTGTTGTACTATTATTTAATCAGTCGAATAAAATGAAAGCTGAAAGTTCAATAACATTTTCAACAGACAATGCATCATTGGTACATCAAATGTAATTATTGTAACAGGCCTCAACATGTTCCCTCTCAGGCAATGCTTGAGAAATGATATGCTTAGAATTGAATGTGTTAAGTTTTCGAATTACATTGTGACCTAAATATGATATATATGGTCTTTCTGTCCAGTGTATAGTCTCATGATGTTGAACTGTGAAGTGAAACCCTTCATGCATGGAGGTTCCTGGGCAAACAACTCCTAACACTAAGTGTTAATGTTCACAATTACAAACTGCTAATACAAATAGAGATCCATGAAGTAAAAAAAAAAATGCTATGGCAAGGGGGGAGCCATGACAACGGGTCAGGGGGGGATTTCACCATTCCCATACTTTGGATTTGTTTCCCAGCCCTAATAACAACAAGCACAGATGCCATTAACATGAGGGCAGCTGACATGACAGTCATAACCATCCTAGATACCTGGAACCCCCATAGCTGGTTACCAAGGAAAAGTGGCAAACTATCTGCTGAAAGTTTGCTGGAGGATGTAAAGCAAAGATCAGGAGGATAAACAGGATATTCACCACCAACCACCCAAAGTGTACTCTCAGTGGCAAGGTAATACATTAAGAACAGTTCCGCCTAGGGATGAGACTGAGCAGTATTGGAAGAGCATATGGGAGAGGGAATCATCATATAACACCAATGCTCAGTGGTTGGAGGACTTGAATGTGGACCACAGCAATCTCCCAAAACAAAACCAGGTGAAAATCACAATGGCAGAAATCCAAGATTGTGTCTCAAGAATGAAGAGCTGGACAGCGACAGGCCCGAACAGGACACCCACTGGCTAAAGACACTAACTGTACTCCATGAACACCTAACAACAAAGACTTGCAATAAAAAAAAAGTAAAAAAAAAAAAAAAAAAAAAAAAAAAAGGGCCAGTCCAACAATATCAATCGTGTTCGGTAGGACAGGGGACAAGGCTCAAAGCCCAGTACAACAAAACGGTCCCTGCTGTCACCCAGAGATGAACCGAACATGATAACTGACCTCAAACCCCAGCTAATTTTCTTTCAGGATATCACCACAACCACCCTACAAGCCAGAAAATGTGCTTTTGTCAACCCGCCCTAGGACAGTCATGATGGCAGAACTAACCATGCCTTGGGAGGAGGGAATGGAGTCTGTGTTTGAGGGAAAAAGGGAAAAGTATACAGAGCTGGCAGCTGTGTGCTCTGAAGCTAGGTCGAGAGCCATCATCTACCAGAGGAATTCAGCTGCAGAGGCTACACTGGGACATCCACCCAGCAGTTCCTATAAGTCTCTTGGACTCACAGGATCAAGACTTAGGAAGGCACTCAAAAAAACTGGCAGAAGAGGCAGAAAAAGGGAGCTTTTGGCTCTGGCTTTGACATTAGGATAAAGGGTGGAGAAAAGATGGATCCTATGGTTGGCAGCAGGGGGTGGTAGGGAGACATCCCAGCCACTGCTCTACCATGTTCTGGAATTAAAGGAGCAAAACATTAGTGAAGGGTGGCTCCAAGGAAGCATCCTACAGCTTACTCCATGTCGCCATGTCAGAGGTGCAACAGGCAGAAGTGCCTAGCAAGTGAATCCACCCATGCCTGACTTATTCAGGCAATATAAGTGTGGCCAGCTGATATCAAAGAGAAGGAAGATTAACAAGACTGAAGGGGATGAACTACCACGAGGCAACATAGTCGATGTTCAGGACACCAACAAATACCTTAAGATTCTACAAGCAAATGGAAATCATAAAGAGGCCACAAAGAAGACAGCCACAGCCAAAAACCTACACACCCTACGCACAGTTAATCAGGTCCTGATAAGACAGCTGAATGGCAAGAACAAGATCACCACCATCATCAACTATGGCCCACCAGAGACCCGAGACCCTGCTGGTATAATAATGTCGCCACAGGAAGAGATAGAGGCTACAGATATTAATAAAAGGAAGCTTCTCAACATGCATTGAGGGTTTCACTCCTTATCCAGCATTGTGAAACTGAAACCTAAGTGGAAAGAGGGAGACCTGCGGACTAATGAGCATCAGAGCCAATATCCCACTATCTAGGATAAAGCAACAAAGATCCAGAAATACATCGGGAAGATGGCCCAGAATGATGACCTGCTCAAAGAATGCCTCAGGGAGCAGTAACTGAAAGATGAGCAGGGAGAGGAAGGACAGCATTAGGACACATCATCATGGAAGGACAAACACCCTGCATGACATGTATCACCGACAGATAGAAGAAATGGCTAATATCCAGAAAACATACCAGTGGAGGGAGAAGGCTGGTCTGAAGGACAGCAAAGAGGCACTTACAAGAACAGGCCCTGAACACAGGAACGATGGAGGTCGGGGTCAACCACACCAGACAGGACCCCAGGTGCAGACTGTGCAAAATGACCCTGAGACAGCACAGCACATAACACCAGGGAGCAAGATGCAGGCAGGTACGGCATACATGCAGCACCATAGCAAAATGACTGGCAGAGTACACAGAAACAGTATGGGTTGGTCACATGATCAAAATGTCTGCCACTACCAAAGGTGTTTGAAAATGATCAAGTTACCAGCGTGTAAGACAAGAGCAACATCAAGATCAAATAAGATGGTAGTGGCTAATCAGCCAGACATTGTGGTGGTCAGCAAATGGGAAAACGAGGCAGTAGTAATAGATGTAGCAATCCTCAGTGATAGCAACATCAAGAAAAGGGAACATGAAAAGTTTAAAAAATACCAAGGGCTGACAGAGGAGCTAAAAGGGATGTGGGGAATGAAGGCAGCAGCTGTGCCAGTGGCATTCGGAGCTCGCAGGGCTGTGACCCCCAGACTGGAAGAGCAGGTCCAACAGATTCCAGGAACATCATTTGAGACTTCTGTCCAGAGGGGTGCAATCCTAGGAACACCTAAAACACTTTGCAGAACCCTCAAACTCTAAGACCTCTGGTAGAGAACCCAATCTTCACAGAGACACAAAACCACCCACATGGGTGAGTGGGGAACTTGGTGTGTACAGGTATGTGTACCCACGCGTGTGTGTGTGTGCGCCTGCTTTTAACATTATTCAACACTGACTTAGCATTATGGTGTCTCCCTTGAATGTGATTGCACACTGAGGTATGGAGGGAATGACTTGCAAAGTGCTGGTGGACCCCATCACCTCTTTGCTGCTGCCACTGGCGTGGAATGACGTCATAGTGTCCTGTCTGTCTGGAGGCTTCACACACTCCTCTGACAAAAAGCAAGAAGCAAAAACAGGGACAGATCACAGGAGACACTGACTTATTAGGAAGCAATTCCAGTGCCGGTTATAAGATAGATAGAGATAGAGATGACTTTATTAATCCCCGTAGGGAAATTAATAGATATAACTGGATAACAGACATAACATGACGTAATTTCTAAGCCTATTATGTGGAAGCAAACCTATCACAAAAATGTAAAGACATGCACTGACCTTTAATTACAGGTAAAGAAAAAGGAGCAACATGTCCATCTCGTTCACGCTCTAAGATATGATGCATGAAGGCACTGTGGTCACTGTCGGCCAACGGGATTTCTCTGTCACTGAGTTCATGCTCCAGGCTGCTGTGGAAGAGGCTGAGCAGGAGCTCATTGGGCAGAAAGGAGGAACTGTGAAACTCCTCCTCATTCTCTATTGCTACAAACAAAAAGGCACACATGGACAGAACAAAATAAAAAGCATTTATTTCATGACATTTTACTTTTTGTTGAAGTAATGGACCATATGAGCACTGTACCTTTACTAAATGTGAGAAAGAATAGCTCAACCTGCTGGCATTTTGGAAGCAGCTGAGTGATGTTAAACTGGAAAGGAACCATGTGAATGTTGTCCTCAGAGACCAAGTGTCCTGCAAACACAGAGGAACCCATATTGATTATTTTTCTATTCAAAATTTCAGCTCTTGCCCTAATGACTGAAATCCATAGGATAGTTTCATTTTTTGAATGTGACATAAGCCTTTTTTACACAGATAATCCACCTTACCCCTGCATTGAAATTTCATCAATCCTCAGGCCTTCTCAGTTAACACAGAACTAAACAGAACATCAGTAAGGGACTTAAGTGTGGCTGTTTATACAGAAAAATCAGTCTTGCAGTCACAAGAGGCATGACAGGTGGAACGTGTAACACAACAATGTCAATAGTGTGACATATTAATAATGTGGCAAAGACCTCATCAAAATAAAGAATACTGAAATGTTCATACTGAAAACACAATAAAAGGCTGAGGATTGCTTGCCAATCACACACTGCACCTGCATTCATCTCCCGCCCCCAGCTCTCACTCATCAATAACCTGGTCTACTGACACCAGTTTTGATTGATGACTATTTATTTAGAGACTCAGAAAACATAATTAAACCATGCTCAAGTCTCCCTTTATCAATTGCTTCATCATAGAGAACATTTTCCAACCTGCACTGAAGACATGATTATACACAGCTATAATAGGCATGTTGCTCTCATTTTCATATTTCATATCTTCTTTAAAATTGGGGACAGTCTTTAATGCCCTGATGTGCCCTTCACTTGCACCAACCCAGAGAGATAGGCCACATTTGGAGTTCTGTGATGACGACGGACGATAAGACATGTATGTATTGCTGCTGTCGTAGCGTAGTGTACATGTTGCGTCTGAATGGATCAGCATAAGTCTTGCATGTCAGCTTTTCACATGTGGGTAAGCAATGAGCAAGTTGCTTATCTGGAATCTTGCACATTTAATCTTTTTTGGGCTCTACGAAGTGCTTTGCAAGGTATATCACATATTTTGACCACATGTTTTGCACCTTTTCGCATGTTTGATTTTGCATCTCAGTTTTTATGCCAGATGCCCTTCCTGACACACCCCTCAGGCATTTATCCGGGCTTGGGACCGGCACTAGAAATACACTGGTTTGTGACCCCTAGTGGCTGGTTTGTTTAGAGACCAAAAAAGCTTTTTAGGTTTTTGCTTTTTTGGAATGTCTGTTGTAAAGTGTCAATATGCACACTTATAATGCCATTGATTTTGGAACAAAGTTATCAGGCCCTAATAGTTTTGTTATTTGTGTTAGGATCTGTAAAATGTCCACATATTGCACACATTAATATTGTTGGCACATCGTACGCACTAGCATTACCCCGACTTTGCATTATGTGTGCAGCATATTGGCGTTTGTGTGTTGTTGCTGATTTTTGCTTTATTGACAGATTGTGCATGTGTGTTGTTGCTGTTTTTTGGTCTGTATACAGATTGGTGTTTGTGTGTTGTTGCTGTTATGGTACAGTGCAAACAGAGGGGCTGCCTGATGGTGAGTGGACTGGTTGCCGTGATTATGCATCTTCACATCACCTGATCTGCGACTTAGTTCATCTATCTACATTCTTTGCTCACGAATCACGATTCCAAATGAAAAATTAAAATTCAAAATGAGATTTAAGAATAAAGTATCCATTTATTATCTCTCAGCAAATTCGCATCTTTTCTTTATGAAATTAGAGAATCCCTTTTCAATTGTGAGGATGGGCTGTAAACTATAAACCACCAAACTATGCACATTATTTTTCTTTGTAAATGAGGAACTAAAAACATCTTATGTGTTACAGGTAGGGTTTTTAATTTCTGGGAATGAAGCATGAGAGTCAACTTATAAGCAACTTCGCTCCCCTTCTTGTTGCTCTGTCTGTTCAATAGCTCCACCCTGCCCTTTTAGATCGATGTTTTGACATGTTGGCAAAGGCTTCCTAGTCCTATTGCTACAGCCAAAATCGCCTTCCTTCTTTAGCGTTTACCTAATTGAAATGACTGGAAGCAGCAAAGTACCACACAGTGGTGTGAAAAGACATAGTATAGCATCAGCACCATCCGCTGAAACATGTATTGTGACAGTCAATCAAATATAAGAATCACGCAGTTATATCAAATTTCAATTGACTCACAGTAAACTGTTACATCTTTTCTAAACAATCACTACAGTTTGAGGAAATTTTGTCGTAATTGGTCTATGAATTGCTGATTTATGACTAAAAATTTGTTCATGATGTCACACTGATCTTGACCTTTGACCTCAGACCAACAAAAATCACTTTATCCTTGGTGGGACTAAAACTCTATATAATTGCTAGAGTTTTAGGGTAGGCCCCTCATTTTTGCCACAAATACAGAAATAAAATAGAATGTTTCATTACCACTCATATTTGTGAGTCCAGCTGGCAGTAAGAAGACTTGGTCCTTATTCTGACACAGTTGGCTCAAATACTCGAAGGTCATCATGGTGGACATACAGGTCAGATCTCTGGGGAAGATCTATAACAACAAAGTATTTCACGATCAAAAATCACCAAATGTTTCTTTAATACAAACAACCTGTCGAGACAACACATTGGTAAACTGAACAGAATCCAAATACCACGCTGCACTCATTCAAACATAATGATTGAGTGGGGAGCTGTTTTATTCATTAGTTATACGTACCGCTTGAGGGATCTCCTGGTACTTGAGGCCCTGAAAGTAGCGAAACTGGTCAACGCAGTTCAACACTGTGCCGCTCTGTGGTTCCACCCAGCACTCTGTCACAAGATTCAGCTCTGTGTCCACATCTACGGCCTCCACCTCCGCATCATTGTCATCATCAGTGGAGAAACTGGAGTCCCATGAAAGACAAAGAGATTGTTCGTTGTTTACTGAGCACTTAAGGTGCTTTACAAGATGGTCCAGTAGTCACTCATTAACACATTATCAAGAATGATGCCTCTTTGTTCATGGTTCCCATTCAACATATACACAAATGGGGAAGCCAATCTGAGATTCAGGATTGTTATCCCACATTTACAACCAAGCAACAGAAAGTCGTGGCACCACAAGAAGCCAGAGGCTTTGCTAGGCAAGCTGCAAACCCAACAAGGACTTTTTTTTACAAAACTTTGCACACCCAGAGATTCAGCTGTCAAGACAAGTATGTGGTGCACTCTGCTGCGCTTCTATGCCCAGAAAAAAAGGGGGCCTTTGTGAAGGTTCCCCTCTCCCGACGTACTGTAACAAGTGAAATCTGGACTTACAGCTGATGCAGTTAACTTTGACTATTTTTCCCTGGTTCTGGATGCGAGCTGTGATGCACGTGACACTGCCCAGCTACTCATCGTCTGACGTACTGGTCACTGCAGACTTCAAAATCATGGAGGAGCTGGCAACAATGCAGTCAATGAAAGGGAAGGCAACAGGAAGGGATTTCTTCACGGAGATAAATGCATGTTTGACCTGCAGTCTGACACAATTCTGGCAGAGCACTTTAGGTCAGTCCCACTGCTTGAGTTCTACTCCTCACTCAAAGAGGAGAATTTTCTACACATGAGGAGGCATGCTCAGACGATTTTAGTCCTCTTTGGATCTACCTACGTATGTGAACAAGTTCAACAAGTCCATATATGGATTCTCCATCAATGACACCTCTCAGCTGTCCTTCGCATAGGCACCTCAGACATTCAGCCGCATTTCAATGCACTTGTTCGAGCCAAAGACAGACTGGATTTTTCTCACTGAAACAAGTAAAATGAACTGAAAACAACTAAAGCTCTTATTGCTTTTTGTATAAGGTTGATCAGTTGCTTATCTTTAACATACTACAGAACACCTTTTCAGTATTTGTGAAGATTAACAAGTTAAAATTAAAATGAAACAGTGATGTTATGATTGTTTTTGTTTTTAACTGTTTATTACTTTTATAGGATTATTTTACTCTTTGACCTACACCACAATTCATACATTTACATAAATATTTACAAAATATCTTTATACTTGTGATTAACAGTAGCAGCTAATTGAAATATATAATTTACTGCTTTTTACAATGGGAGCAGAATTCAAGTTCAAGTTATCGTTGGTTTGGCCCTCCAACATAGTTCAGAGTTTTCATGTGGTCCCCTGTAGAAATTAATTGCCCAATCCTGCTTTAGGTGGTCGTGAAGAACTGCCAGATGACTGGGTGACTACAGCAACAATGATCAGTGAGACAGGTCGGGAGGTGTTTGGTGTGTAATCTCAACAGAGGGAGGATGATAAAGAGACTTGGTGGTCGAATGACGATGGTGAAAGTGGAGACTAAATGGGATAGTGAGAGAACGGAAGGGAGCAGACAGTAACACAAGGAGATACATATAAAGCGAACAGGGAGGTGACAAAGGCTAAAAACAAGGCATATGATGAGCTAATGTTTCTTGATCTAACAGGCCACTCTTCCTAAAGGCTAATACTCCTATGAAACCAAAAAGAAAGATTATACTGTTATGGATACAAACTAATCAACCAAAAATGTGTGCTTGTATTTGATTGGCCACTGCAGTATGTTGTCACATGATGATGCTTGACAGCAAAACGAGGTTTTGGCAAATGAGTCTGGATCAGCTTTCAAATGACTGACCATAGTCACAATGTGTGTTCAATACAGCTAACTACTGCCAATCTTACCTGTCCTTTATAGAAATAGAGTGAGGTGGAAACAGGATGTATTGAACAATACAAGAATGGCTCTCTCCGTCCATGTCCGATCCTGATATCCCCTGAGGAGAAAAATGTAATTAAGTTAAACAAATCTGGACTACTAGTGCTACCAAACGATTGTAAATAGATAATACATTCCTGAAGATAAAACGAGACAAATGGCGCAACTACAAAACATGAACATTATGTGTTCTAAACAATTTGATGTCCTGCTGGGCTTTACCTTCATAGGCAACTCGATCACCATGCTAACGATGCCCTCTCCACTAGCAGCAAAGTGAAAACCTTCTGATATGCGGATCCTGCACAGACATTAAGAGAGCTTTTTGGGGAACAAATTTCAGGGTTGTTTTTGAAAAAAATCATGAAAAGAAGTGATTCATGGGACCTTGTAATATCTCAGAACTTTATTTAATCAATTTTCTGATTCTACTATAGCTATTCATAGTTTTACCAATCTCTAATTTTCACTTACTTGAAAATTTGGTTAAAGGTTAAACAAATTTGGTGTGAATATTTTTTTTAAATGAAAGTTCTTCCTCCCTGTGAAAATTTACTTTTGCTAATTTAACGTATAACCTATTACAACAACTATGTCAATGATTACACTTTTTGAATTATCCATAATGTCTTTTGTATGTTGTGTGCAAATTTCATCCCCATTTAGTGAAAAAGTTCCAAATGTTGAGGCTCAAACCACAGAAATGAGGAATCAGAAAAATATTTTAGTAATTTTTTTTTTTTTTTTTTTTAGAAAAATTTATTTTAGCCAAATGGATGCTCACGCCAGGTGTGCATCTCGTTGTCATTATGAAGCTTCACTATCCAGCGGATAGAAGAAGATTTCAACACTGAGTGGAAAACAAAAGCTTCAACCATTTGTTCTATAGTCCCACATTGTTTGTTTTGATCCTGTCATTATTGTTTGTTTGGGTTGAGTATGGTGCTTGGTGTGCACAATTTCTGGGTACTTACATTGGTTGATGTGGCATTTTTAGGACAGGATGTGTTTTAAACCCGAGTGTTTTTTAGCATTTTATTTTGCTTTTCTTATGTTTATGCATATATTTATGCTTCATTGGCTATTTAATCTATAGTTTTGTTTAATGTGCATTTACTTGTATAGTTGGTCAGTTTAATGTGTGCAGTTAAGTTGTTATGCCTGTGATGATATTCCTAAACTGCATCACATTCATTTTCCTGGTCTACATCGGAATCCTCATACTTGGTATCGCCATTAAACCAAACATTTGGAGTACATTAAGAATATTCATACAGATCTTAAAAATATTAGGAATGATCTTTGTAATTGGATGATCTGCCCATTTCTTTGATGGGTACAATAAGTTTAATCGACATGAATATAGTGCCTTGTCTGCTGTGTCCAATGGAGATGCTACTTGTGTATATCAATAAGAAATTAGCAAAAAAGATAGAGATTCATTGTGCATTTGGCAAAGACTGAGTATCAAAACTTTACAGCAATCTAAAGTTACAAGTGGTTTTGCACTTCCTCAAATAATAACTTATATAACGGGCTTTTGATTGAAGTACCCTTGAGTGGGGTAATGATTACTTGAAGGGAATAGTGGAACCACTAGAATCCTGTGGGTGCCAACTGCCGAAAATTCCAAATTTCAGGTCTTGGGATGACCCTACACTTCAAAACTCTACCAAAATTTGGCAAGATATGAACAAATTTGTGGGAAGTAAAGATCGACATCTTTTATATCTGACCCGACTTGTATCTGACAGGGAGTTTATACCTGGTATTAAAAATGTTTTTTTCTGCTCCTAGTATAAGAAGTGTTAGGAAACCTGTTCGATGTTAACAACGTTCGTATGTCATTCATGCAAACAGTTTTGATCTCCTACCAAGGAATTTAATAAACATTTTTTTTAAATATCAGTCGACTTTCTTCCTTCCTCCCTTCCACTTTCCCTTTCTTTTTTTTTACATAAAAAGAATGGCTTATCATAACAGCTTGTGCTACAAAAATATTGGAGGTATCCATAATTAGTCCAAACAAATACTTGAGGATATTGTAGTCACAGTGGAGTCTGAGAAGTTTATAAGGAGTCCACATCTTCATAAACCATCTCTTTGAGGAGTTGAGCAGACAGGTTAGGTATTCAAGAGTAAAATATTCCATGATTATCTTATCCCAGTTCGCTTTAGTAGGAGGTTTGTCATTTATCGGCGACAGATATTTTTCCTTGCAGCATATACTAGATTATTATACAATCTGCTAGAGCTAGCATCAACAATTGCAACTTGCCTTGGGTGACCCAGGAGCAACGACAGAGGATTCATATGCAAGTCTAGACCAAATATTATATTCATCTGTAAGATATTCAACCAGTATGCTTGAAATTCAGGGCAGGACCAGACACAGTGAGTGTAGGTCCCTATTGTGATTTTACACTTTGGACAAAAAGGTGAAAGCTGGGTGTTCATTTTGTGTCTTTTGTTGGGGGAGATTTGCAAGAAGTGCAGAATTTTAAACTGTAGCAATCTAGCACAATTACACACTTATATCTATTGTATTGTCCCATATCTTATTCCATTTTTCCTCATCAATATTCACACCCAGTTCATTTTACCATGTTTGGACAGTGTCCTGTAAATTCAATACCTCACTTTGGCTAAGGACATTATAGAACCGGTTATAGATTTCTTGGATGGACCTAAGAGGAGCAAATTCTCCACTGGGAAGTCATAGCATTAAAACTGAAAGTTGGTTTTTGTTATAAAGTCTTGAATCTGGAGATATCTGAAAATTTGATGTTTATCAAGATTGAATTTTGATCGTACTTGTTCAAATGACAACAAGGAAGCACCCTCAAATAAATCACACATTTTCTTTATCCTCTGAGATGCCCATGTGATATACCCACCGTTTACCATGCCAAGCAAGAACTCAGGGTTATCCCAAATTGGAATCAGTAAGGGGGTTAGATTAAACGTCCCATCAATTTTTTGAGTAATGAACCATGCTTTTAAGTGGAATGGAAATGAGGCTAGAGAATTAGTTCTGTCTCTGAGGGTTCCCATTGGCATAGCTAGTGATTTAGTGAAGTTAATTTGTAGCCTGAAAAGGATCCGAATTGGCCAATGATATCAACGAAATTTGGAACAGAAGTCACAGGCTCAGACACATATAACAATACATCGTCCGCATAAAAGGACATTTTTTATTGAACTCCACTCACATTTACACCCCTTATTTTTGGGTCCCGCCTCACGGCCAAAGCTAAAGGCTCCAGTGCCAGGACAAATAGGGCAGGGCTAAGTGGGCACCCTTGAAGTGTTGAGCGATGGAGTGGGAATTTATTTGATCTATAGCCATTAGTAATGACTGAGGCTCAGGTTTTATCATACAAGAGTTTGATCCATTTGACAAAATTTTCCCTTAGATTAAATTTTCAAAGAACGCAAAAGAGATAATGCCATTTGACGCGGTCGAAGGTCTTCTATGCATGTAGTGAGATGACCACACTATCAGTTTCTTGTGACTGGCAAAGAGGAATAATATTTGTATATAAGTGCCTTCTGAGGTAGTGACTAGAGCTCCTGCCCCTGATAATACCTATCTGATCTTCTCTGATGACAGATGGCAAAACATTCTTCAACCGTAGGGCTATATTTTAGACAACAGTTTAACATCCTGTTGAGAAGAGCAATAGGTCTATATCCTGAACAATTTTTGGGAGATTTCGCTTTTTTAAGGAATCAGCTTCCCTTAATAAGTGGAGCACGATACCAGACATGAAAGAATGCTCCAACATCTCCAAAAAGGGATCTATCTGCCAATAATGATACTCTTTATAAAAATCGCAACTCTGTTTTTAAGTTCGTCGATGTGATCTGAGAAAGATTCCACTTTCTTCTCCAAGGCTAGCATTTAAGCAGCTTGGGGATCATTAGCTGTTTCCAGCTGTAGCGTCCTAGCCTCTACCTCATCCAGTTGCTCGCTTGCCCTTTTCAGTTTGTTAGTGTGAGCAAGGACTGTTTTGGTCAGGGGATTGTGCTTATTATTAATAGCCGCCATTAGCTTATTGGTCATCAATTCCAGTGCCTTAGCAAGTCCAGATTCCAGTTCCTTCTCTGTCATCATCTTCATGCTCAAGCTCATGTTCAGGTAATGGCGGCTCACCGCCCTCAGTGTTTTGCTGTTGCAAGTCAGCTTGATTTTTACCTTTACGAGGCATTGCCTGGAGTTGCTTTGTCCAGAAGAACTCAAGAGTCATATTATGGCATTGACTATAGAATAAAATAATCGCATCTTAAGTGAGAATGATAAAAATATGTCGGGTGTTTACGGAGTTCCAGTTAAGTCAACCGTCTCCTAGGCCTTCATCATGTGACCCCCCCACAAGATACTCTTTTGTTAGGACCAATCGAAAAGCTTATTATTAAATCTACCCTTAGGGAGGGTGTGATTTCATATCTTTATAATAGGTTACAGAGCTATTATAGGTATAACATTAACAAATTCATTAAACGGTGGGGAAAAAAAAAAAAATGAGTGTTAACAGAGTGTCAACAATTAGGATGACTGGGAGAGATGCATTCAAAGTATACATTGCCTATTGCCTCAGTAATACATTTAAAGTAATACGATAAAGGGTACTTCATAGACGGCACAGGACACCTTATATTTTACATAAAACCTAGCTGGTCGGATCACCACACTGTGGCAACTGCAAAGTGACAACTGGGACCTAAATACACTGTTTCTTGACCTGTCCAGGAATATAAAAATTTTGGACTTTGATAACCAAAAAAAGTATATTATCATTCATTCATTTTCTACCGCTTATCCCGTTAGGGGTCGCGGGGGGGGGCTGGAGCCTATCTCAGCATTTTGGGGCGAAGGCTGGGTACACCCTGGATGAGTCGCCAATTCATCGCAGGGCTGACATATAGAGACAAACAACCATCCACACTCACATTCACACCTACGGGCAATTTAGAGTGACCAATTAACCTACCCCCAGATTTGCATGTTTTTGGAATGTGGGAGGAAGCCGGAGTACCCGGAGAAAACCCACGCAGACACAGGGAGAACATGCAAACTCCACACAGAAACGTCCTGACTCAGAATCGAACCCAGGAACTTCTTGCTGTGAGGTGACAGTGCTAACCACTGCACCACTGCTTAATCCTTTTGGGGCTGACAGCCAAAGGTAGTTAGAAATAGTAGAGGGTCTAAATTGTTACAGAAATTGCTTTTTTTGATAGAAAATGATAATTATTTAATTAGATTCAGGAAAAACTTCCTGCTATAACTCAATGTTATAAGAAATTTTTAAGGTCTTATCAGTGGAACATCCAACTGCTAAGTGGTTGGGAGGGCGATGGGCGCATGTAGAGGGATGTGGCATCTGATGTATGTTTGTTTGTTGTGTGTCTTCAACATTCTGCACAACTTACCATGCCTGGTGATGCGATCCAACACTAAGTGGATTAACATCATACTGACAGTATGTGACTCTGAAATTAATCTGCAACATTGTATGAGTGTATGGAACAGAAGCGACCAATCCCGGGTACAATGGATTACACCTGCCTACGTTTCCTAAAATGATGTGCAGGAAGTAGAAACCAGCCTCCCAATTTGATTAGTTTAATTAGTCCGTCAAACAAACTGAATCTGTTTCTATTCCAGATTTCACAGAAGGGATTTCCAGGATGAGTGTGACAGTGTCTGTGAAGGTCTGGCCCCATGCCCAGTACTATACTGTGGGGGATCAACTCCAATTAGACTACTGGCCTTGATGGGCTCAAGGGAAGTGTTTTAAGAGACTGATGTTCAGCTAGCACCCATTTTCAACCAAATGTTCCCACTTTTCCTTAATTGATGTTTTGTCCCTAAGGCCCAGAGGACAAGAACAATCATTCCTATTTTAAAAAACCTCTTAAGCCAAATGTATTAATAACTACAGACCTATTGCCCTACTCCTCTCCTAAGCAAATGCATAGAGTGTCTAGTATGCAAAGAACTCTTAAGTCAAATAGCTGAATTTATGGACCCTATGCAAATTTCATACCAGACTAATCGAGGAGTTGAAGATGCCACACTCACTCCCTTGGATAAACTGGATATACTATAATGTCACTTAGACAAATCCAGTACACACCATGTCCATATTTCCCTAATTGATTTCTCCTCAGCCTTCAACACAGAAATGAAAGACCAAGTAATATGACCAAGACCAAGGAGCTGCATCAGGAAGGCAACAGAAGAGCAGAACACAGGTGTCGACCACACTTAAAAATCCATCAGTATGACGGCCCAGAAATTGAGCATGTCACTCAATTCAATAACCTGGGAACAATTACAATCAACAACTCCATTCAGGACATTGTTGATTATATCTATAAGAAAGCTAGACAGTGCCTTGCTCTTCTCAGAAAACTGAGTAGCTTTAATATCAGCCAGTGCAACCAGACCTCTTCCTCTTCTTTCAGCTTTACCTAGCTTTTTCTAGGAGTTGCCACAGCGAATCATCCTCTGGTATCTCTCCCTGTCCTTTGTAGCTTCTTCTCTCACATATGCTATCTACATGTCCTCTCTCACCACATCCATGAATCTCCTCTTTTGTCTTCCTCTTTGCTTCCTGCCTGGTAGCTCCATCTTGAGCATCCATCTACACAATATACTGTATTTGCTGTCCCTCTACACATCTCCAAACCATCTCAATCTGGCTTCTCTATTTTTTTCTCCAAAATGTCCGACCTCTGCTCTTCCTCTGATGTGCTCATTCCTAATCCTGTCCATTCTCGTCACTCCCAAAAAGATACTCAACATCTTTAACTCAGCCACCTCCATCTCCTGTCTTTTGGTCAGTGGCACTGTCTCCAAGCCATATAACATTGCTTTTCTCACTACCCTCTTATAAACTTTTCATTTTTACTTTTGCTGCTACTGTTGTCACAGATAACTCCTGACATCACTCCACCCTGCCTGCACTTGCTTCTTCACCTCTTTACTTCAAGGACCTTTTGAACCTCTACTCCCTGTAGTCTAACCGTTCCCCCTGCCTCACTTTCATTCAGAAACATGAATTTTGTCTTGCTACGACTAACTTTCATTCCTCTTCTTTCCAGCGCTTACCTCCACCTCTCAAGGTTTTCTTCAACCTGCTACCTGCTCCCACTACAGATCAGTGTCATCTGAGAACATCATAGTGCATGGAGATTCCTGCCAGACCTCATCTGTCAACCTGTCCATCACCATAGCAATCAAGAAGGGGCTCAGGGCCGATCATTGATAAAGTCCAACCTCAACCTTGAAACCATCCGTCACTCCTACAGCACACCTCACCACTGTCATACAGCTCTCATACATATCCTGCACCAGTCTAACATACTTCTCTGTCCCTCCAGATGTCGAAAATACCACAGTTCCTCCTTCAACACCCTGTCAGAGGTTTTCTCTAGGTCAACAAAGACACAATGCAACTATTTCTTCATTCTTTATACTTCTCCATCAGCATTCTCAAAGTAAACATGGCGTCTTCCTCTGAATACTCTCCTGTACGTCCCCGTTCCACCACCAAGTCTCTTTATCATTCATCCTCTGTCCAGATTACACACTTCCCTACCTGCCTCCCTGCCTCCCTGATCACGGTTGCTGTAGTTGCCCAGGCATCTGGCAGTTCTTCACAACTGACCAGAACTTGTCTCAACCTCTCCATTAAGTCCTCACAGAAGTCTTCCTTTTTCATCTTCCACCATTTGATCCTCTGCTCTGCCTTTGCTCTCTTCCTCACCACCAGAGTCATCCTACATCCGACGCTGTCTGGCCACACTGCCTCCTGACACTACCCTGCAGTCTCCAGTCTCTTTCAGATTGCATCGTCTACACAAATGTACTCTACCTGTTTGTTCCTGCCTCTGCTCTTATATGTTACCCTGTGGTCTGCCCTCTTTGACAGTAGGTATTCACCACAGTCAGCTTGTGGGGCATAACTTCTGACAACATTCATCATCACACTTTCAATTTCCAGCTTCACAATCATGACCCTTTCCGACACTCTTTTCACATCTACAACATTCTTTGCATAATTTTTCAGAATCATACTTTCTCCATTTCTCTTCCTATCCACACCATGATAGTGCAGCTAGAAACCTGCTCCAATGCTTCTAGTGTTGCTACCATTCCACCTGGTCTCTTACACACACAAAACATTTAACTTTCTTCTCCGCATCATGTCAGCCAGCTCTACCTTTGCCGGTCATCGTGCCAACATTTAGAGTTCCTATCCTAAATTCTACACTTGACTTCACTCTTCTCCTATCCTTTTTTTTCCTTGTCTTCTAACGCGATTCCCTTCTCTTGCTGTTTTAACTAACAGTGGCCCAATTTCCATGCGTACCCTGTATCTAACAGCAACGGTGGTGGTCGTTGTTAACCTAGATGGCGCCAGGATGTTGCAGCAGCTCCCGGTCACCTGTTCCCTGTTGTGATTTTTGTTGTTTTTCTTTTTGCACTACACGGTGAACCTGGAATACAACAAACCCCAGGTTGCGTTTCAACGTTTTCCACCATTTTTTCCGACACCCATGTCCCCACTAACAACATGGGAACAGAGTCAAAATACTGCCCACATCGTCTACACACGGGGATCAGCTGATCACCCTGAGGCAATCGGCTCTTACTGCCGGAGGGAATCCATCCCCGGGGTGATTAGGAGGCAATGCCATGGCTGCAGAGTGGGGGCTAAAGTCAGGATGAAATAAAGGGGAGGTTTAAGCCCTGTATCCCTGCAGTCATCGTGGGAAATGTTAGCTCACTGGCAAATAAGATGGACGATCTAGAAGCGCTCACCAGGAGCCTGATCCAGACCAATAAGATGTGGGTGGCTAATCAACCGGATATCGTGGTGGTCGACAAGCAGGATAAGAAGGCGATAGTGGTAGATGTCGCAATCCCAAGTGATAGCATCATGAGGAAGAAGGAACACGAGAGACTCGAAAAAACCAAGGGCTGAAAGAGGAGCTAGAAAAGATGTGGTGAGTAAAGGCATCAGTGTTACAATTGATGATTGGAGCACTCGGGGCTGTAACCCCCAAGCTGGGAGATTGGCTCCAACAAATCCCAGGAATGATACCTGAGATATCTGTCCAGAAGAACGCAATGCTAGGAAAAGCTAAGATCTGCACAAAAACCTCACACTCCCAGGCCTCTGTTAGAGGACCCAAGCTTGAAAGAGACACAAGACCGCCCACAGAGGGTGAGTGGGGATTTTTTTTTTTTTTTTTTTATATATACAGTATATACAGTATATAAATATACACCGTTTTGAAGGGGATTACTCATTATAGGGTTTTGACGTTATGTTGGAAGTTAAGAAATTATAAAACAAAGAGAACAAACACAGGAAAATTTTAAAAATTAAGATTTACAACCATTAAATCAAAACCAACGTACAACGTGAAAATATAACAAAAATGGGATCACCAGCACAACTATAATAATCTTTTTTTTCTTTGCTTGGTCACCTTATTCATTTATTGAGTTTTTGAGAGTTTTTAAAAATGTAGTTAAAAAAATATAATAGAATATTCTGGTATTGATAAGGAAATGTATTGTTTTTCTGAACAAACATAAAATATTATTTGAGTATGAGCACACACACACCACTCGATACGTTTAGAACTCACTCTGAGAGCATGGAAAGGATGTGAGATACAGCCTGCATGGCCATCATTGATCCTTGGCTGCTCTGCATGGCCCATACCCAGCGCTGGTGCAGGAAGTAACGCGACAGAGATGCCAGGGTAGAAGAAGCTGTCCGGTTGGCTGCCATGCTGAGGGGGAAAGCACTGCTGGAGGGCTGAAGAAAGCTCTCCATGTTGAAAATGAAGGAAGTCCTGAAGTCTAATGGCAGCTTTTCATACCTGCAAAGCATCCCATTTTCATTTTATTAAAGAGGCCTTACAAAGCATTTTTGGCATTCCTTTATGTTCCCTTTGTTACACATATTTTTGTGTAGGCACTACTAATTTTAGATACCCAAAGGGAATGTCAAAGGGAACTCCTCATTCCCACAGAAAACAATGCCCCTCAAGTGCCTGAAATACCTCACACTAGCGTCGCTTTTACGTCTGTGACTTTGTTACATTGCTAGTAATGCATTTTGACTGCAGGAACCTTTCCAAAGAACTAAGAACCTTTTTAGGAACCCTCAAATTATAGCTCCATGGTAACTGATTTACCCACAGAAAAGTGCCTACTTTATTTCTTAAGGTCTACGAACTTTGGGGCAGGGCCAGCAGTGCTAGACATTTATGATTAGTTGAGTACTCACAGCATTGTATTTCACCCTCTATGTTTAAAAGTCTTCATCTGCCAACTCACTTGCTGTTTTTCATTGGGCTTCAAGACCACTGTTTTTCACCAAAAGGCAAAGTCCCTTTGTACAACTGATGCCGTTGTTGCCATAATGTACCGCAATGGCATCTATGGCCATTTTACTGATGCTTAAAACAAATGCACCCCTTGTCACCTATGCACCAGTTATGAATCAACTAATTATTTGGGGGATATGATTTCTATATTAACTATCAAATTTATTATCTGTGGGGTGGGATTTCTATATTTATCATCCCGTTTTTTTGTCTCAGATGAGATCAGTGTTATATGAATAAACAATCATAAAAGGACAGCCCAGTTTGATTTCCTGTCTTCACTGAAACAAAAAGGCTGTCTTGCAAAATTTGGTGCTGAAAACCAGGAATGAAAGAGTGAAAAGTCCATAAGTATGCAAAACAAAAGCAAAGACAGAAAAGAAAGACAGACTTTCCCCTAACATCAGCTCAAAATATTTTTCTGTATATATGATTAAATACTGTCAATTTTTCAGTCACTGGTAGGGCTGAGCGATAGGATGATATCGGCGAGACCAGAGAAAAAGTCTATCTATAATAGATACAATATTTTCCCTCTATCATTTATATCATTATTCTAGCAAAGCAGCGTCTGCGACCTGACTCAAGGCAGCTTTTTTACGTCTTCCGCCTATTGCTTTATGTTCACTACACGCGGTAACCATAGCAATAACAGTGTTAATTTCATTAATAAAAAAAATTCAAAAAAAAAAATAAAATAAAAATTCATGTCAATGACTTTTCACATTAAGAGTGACGACAATCTCCCTGTCTACTCTGTCTGTCAGAATGTGAGCGATTAATGCAGACTGAATGTCAGTGTTACGGTCTTCCTGCTCGGTTTCTGTGTGGGAATAGCGTAATGCTTGCTGTTAGAATAATTGTACTTAGGCAGCTAAAACTGCAAGCTAAAAAAGCATGAGCTTTGTAGAAGTTATCATGATAATCCCACAACGCGGAAGATTTACTGTTTGTTTAAAAAGGTTGACTTCCCTGAAATACCTGGTCAGACAAGGAGATAGAAGCCAGAACAAGCAAGCAATAAAGTGAGCAGTAGTGCCTAGATAAACTGTTTTACCCTTACCATGAACCCATCCGATGGTGTAGATCTCTGTGTGATACTGTGATTTACAAACAAAAGGCGACTGTGAAAACTACACACAGATAGCTAAGGTCAAATACCAAGAATTTTGGTCCTCCCTCTTTTCCCATGATGAGTGTGTATAAAGAGACACTCCGGAGAGGGAGCTCTCCAGAGAATACTTTGACCTACCTATGTACTCACTGTATTGCTCTCCTTGCAAGTAAAACAAAGCTTTGAGATACTGCTTTATTGGTGTTTCCATCGTCTCCACTTTTGTTACGTCGGTGCCTGGGGCACTAAAGAATAAATTCTACCGACACTTGCTCTCACACATGTTATATCCATCACAGATACAAGATGAAGGCAGTCATCACATCCTTCAAAGATTTCATCCTGTGTATATTTATAACACAATATGTAGAATTCAAATTCTTTGGATAAAAATGTCAGGATTTGGATTAGAATTGATAAACAACACTACTAAAAACCCCAATAAATTGTTTTTCAACTAAAAAATGTAGTTTGGGTTTTTATATATTTGCTATTCCCCAGGGCTATCAAAATAATAAATTGTCAGGTGGTAATGTGGTTATTTTTTATATACATTATTTTGTGAAATTTACTGAAAACATACTTTTTCCTCTTTCCGCATTATCTAGCTTTTCTAGTAGTCGCCACAGCAAATCATCGTCCTCAATCTTTCCCTGTCCTCTGCATCTTCTTCTGTCACACCAACTATATGCATATCCTCTCTCATCACATCCATTAATCTCCTCTTTGGTCCTCCTCTTTGCCTCCTGCCTGGTAGCTTGATCTTGAGCATCCTTTTACAATATATTTGGTGTCCCTCCTCTACACATGACCAAATCATCTCAATCTGGCCTCTTTAACTTTTTCTCCAAAATTTTCAGCCTGTGCTGTCCCTTTGATGTACTCGTTCCTAATCCTGTCCATCCTCGTCACTCCCAAAGAGAATCTCAACATATTTAACTCTGCCACCTCCACTTTTGCCTCCTGTCTTTTGGTCAGTGCCAGTGTCTCCAAACCAAACAACATTTGCTGGCATCACTACCCTATTTCAAACCTCTCCGTTCACTTTTGCTGCTACTCTTTTGTCACAGATAAACCCTGTCACTTTTCTCCACCCACTCCACCCTGCCTGCAATCGCTTGTTCAACTCTTTACCACACTCCCCATTGCTCTAAACAGTTGACCCTAAGTACTTAAACTCATGGACCTTTTTCACCTCTACTTCCTTCCTTCACCATTGCTCTACGACTAACTTTCATTCTTCTTCTTTCCAGCGCATACCTCCACCTCTCCAAGTTTTCTTCCACCTGCCCCCTTCTCTCACTACCGATCATAATGTCATCTGCAAACAATATCGTCCACGGAGATTCATGCCCCCCCTCTTCTGTCAGTCTGTCCATCACTATAGCAAACAAGAAGGGGCTCAGGAGAGATTGTTGAAGCAATCCTACCTCCACCTTGAAGCCATCTGTCATTACTACAGCACATCTCACCGCTTTCATACTGCTCTAATACTGTCCTGCACCAGTCTACCATACTTCTCTGTCACTCCAGACTCCCTACTACAGGACCACAGTTCCTCCCCCATCTCTCCCTGTCCTCTGCATCTTCTTCTCTCACATATCCTATCTGCATGTCTTCTTTCACCACATCCATAAATCTCCTCTGGTCTTCCTCTTTGCCTCCTGTCTGGTGGCTCCGTTTTGAGCATATTTCAACCAAGATATTGGCTGTCCCTCTGCACATGTCCAAACCATCTCAATCTGGCATGTCTAACTTTGTCGCCAAAACGTCCGACCTGTGCTGTCCCTCTGATGTGCTCATTCCTAATTCTGTCCACTCTCGTCACTCCCAAAGAGAATCTCAACATCTTTAACTCTGCTCTCTCTCACTCTGTCTTTCGATCAATGCCACTGTCTACAAGCCATACAACATTGCAGGTCTCACCACCCTCTTGCAAACCTTTCTTTTTACTTTTGCTGTTACTCTTGTCACAGATCAAACCTGGCACTTTTCTCCAACCTCTTGACCGTGCCTGCAAATGTCCTGCACTCTTCTTCACTTCTTTACCTCACTCCGCATTGCTCTAAACAGTTGACCCCAAGTACTTGAACTCATGGACCTTTTCCACCTCTACTCCTTGTATGCTCATCGTTCCCCTTGCCCCCCTTTCATTCACATACATGTATTCTGTCTTGTTACGACTGACTTTCATTCCTCCTCCAGAGCATACATCCACCTCCAGGTTTTCTTCCACCCGTTTCCTGCTCTCACTACAAATCACAATGTCATCGGCAAACAACATCGTCCACGGAGATTCCTGCCCGACCTCATCTGTCAGTCTAGCAAACAAGACGGGGCTCAGGGCCGATTGTGCAGTCCCACCTGCATCTTGAAGCCATCCGTCACTCATACAGCGCTCCTCACCAATATCATACTGCTCTCATACATATCATGCACTAGTCTATCATACTTCTCTGCCACTCCAGACGTCCTCATACAATACCACGGTTCTTTCCTCGGCACCCTGTCTCAGGCTTTCTCTAGATCCACAGAAATACAATGCAACTCTTTCTGACCTTCTTTATACTTACTCCATACTTACCTATAGTCCAATAATTCTCAAAGCAAACATGGCATCTGTAGTGCTCTTCTTTGCCATGAAACCATATTGCTGCTAACAAATCCCTTCTTCTCTTCGCCTCAATTCCACTACTCTTTCCTAAATCTTCATTGTACGTCTCATCAGCTTTATCCCTCTGTAGTTGCCACAAATCTGCACATCACTCTTGTTCCTAAAAATTGGCACTAGTACACTTTTCCTTCATTCCTCAGGCATCTTCTCACAGTCCAAGATCATGTTGAACAGTTTTGTCAAAAACTCCACTGCCCTCTGTCCTAGACACTTCCTCACCTCTACCAGTATGTTATCTGGACCAATTGCCTTCCCATTCTTCATCTTCTTCAAAGCTAGTCTCACTTCATCTTTACTAATTTTTCCAACTTCCTGTTTCACAGTTTCAACCCCTTAGACACTTCTTTCCCTCTCATTTTCATCATTCATCAGCTCCTCAAAGTACTCCTTCCATTTTCTCAGCACACTGTCCTCACTTGTAAGTACATTTCCATCCCTGTACGTAATCACCCTAACTTAGTGCACATCCTTCCCAGCTCGGTCCTTCTGGCTTGCTAGAGGATACAGATCCTTTTCTCCTTCCTTATTGTCCAAGCCTTCATACAGCCCATCATTCACTTTCAGTTTAGCCTTTGCCATCTCCCTCTTCACCTTACGCTGCATCTCCTTGTATTCCAATCTATCCTCTTACATTCTCACTATCCCATTTCTTCCCCACCAACCTCTTTCTCGGAATACTCTCCTGTACTTCCTCGTTCCACTACCCAGTCTCCTTATCTGTTTTATGTCCTGATGACACACCAAACACCTCCCTGCATGTCTCCCTGATCACTGTTGCTGTAGTTACCTAGTCATCTGGCAGTTCTTCACAACCACCCACAGCATGTTTCAACCTCTCCCTGAAGTCCTCACAGCAGTCTTCCTTTTTCAGCTTCCACCATTGGATCCTCTGCCCTGCCTTTGCTCTCTTCCTCTTCCTCACCACTAAAGTCACCCCACACTACCATCCGATGCTGTCTGGATACACTCTCTCCCATCACCTCCTTGTAATCTCCAATTTCTTTCAGATGGCATTGTCTCCACAAAATGTTGTCCACCTGTGCACTCCTGCCTCCACTCTTATATGTCAACCTGGGTTTTTCCCTCTTTTGAAAGTAGGTATTAACCACAGCCATTTCCATTTTGCAGAATCAACAACCATTTTTCCTTCCAGGTTTCTTTCCTTGACATGAAACCTGTCCATCACCTCCTCATCATCTCTGAAGTCTGATCCAATCACCACTCTCTCCTCCTTGGGAATACTCTCTGCCACTTTATCTAACTTACCCCAGAATTTCTCTTTTTCTTCCATCTCACAGCCAACTTGTGGGGCATAATCACTGACAATATTCATCATCACGCCTTCAATTTCCAGCTTCACACTCATGACCCTTTCTGACACTCTTTTCACCTGCACAACATTCTTTGCTTACTCCTCCTTCAGGATTGCTCCTACTCCATTTTTTTTTCCTAACCACACCATGATAGTACAGCTTGAACCCTGCTCAAATACTTCTAGCCTTGCTGCCCTTCCACCTGGTCTCTTGCACACACAAAACATCTACCTTTCTTCTCTGCGTCATGTCAGCCAGCTCTCTACCTTCACCTGTCATCGTGCCAACATTTAGAGTTCCTACTGTTCATCCTACACTGTTGGCTTTCCTCTACCCTATCTCTGTCTCCTAACATGTTTCCCTCTTCTTGTTTTTTGACTAACAGTAGCCCAATTTCCGGTACCCTGTTTGACAAAAGCACCAGTGGCGGTCGTTGTTAACACGGCCCCAACCAATCCAGTATGAAATTCATTTTTGTGATTTGCATGTTTGATTTGTCTTAGTTTTTACACCGGATGTTCTTCCTGATCCAACCCTCACTATCTATCTGGGCTTGGGACCGACGCTAGACATACACTGGTTTGTGACCCCTAGTGGATTGTTTACAGACCATGGAAACCAATTGCTACTATCTTTTTTTAAATATTTTTTTTATTGAATTTTTCATCAAAATGCATACAAACAATGTAAATGCAAAAAGTGTACACAAAAGTGGTGAAATAATCCAAGAATGGCTTCCATACATTATACAATTTGTTAGTACAGCCTTCTTACGTTAAATGACCCATGACTTCCTGGAGTTACACTCCAATTGCATGGAGTGTAACGAAAGCAACCATAACTGCTTAATTTTCGGAAAGTGTAATCCCTTCTGGTGAGGTGTCAAATATTGCCGTAATTGGGTAGGGGCTGATTCTTTTCTTACAAACGTGAGAGATGGTGTCAAAGATAGAAAGCCAGAAGAATCTCAATCTCGACCATGACCAAAACATGTGACCAAGCGTGTCCTTGGTCTGATGACATCTTACACATCTTAAATCAACGTTTGGATATACTACCTTGCATTATCAAATCTCTTTCAGTGTGCTCCTGCCTCCGCGCTTATGTCACCCTGTGTTCTTCTCTCTTTTGGAAGTAGGTAATCACCACAGCCATTTCTTCTTTTTGTGATTCGCATGTTTGATTTGGCTCAGTTTTTACGCTGAATGCCCTTCCTGACACACTGACCATTTATATGGGCTTGGAACTGACACTAGAACTACACTGGTTTGTGGCCCCATTCTATATCATGATACATATTGTGATCATATCCCCAAACCAAAGCACAAGCGTGGAAGAAGGGAGAGGGACATATCTGGGGGAAGAAATGAAAGACAAATTTGTTAAGGGTGCATTGTTTCTATCAGCTATTGCCCCCAGGCTTAAAAAAAATTAAAGGGGAAACACTGAAGAATAATGTCCGAACTCACACAGAGGAAAAAGAGATCCGCAATCAGCTCGCCTATAAAAAGATTACCAAACCTGAAGATCAACTTGGTAAATTACAAAGTGGCACTGATGCAGGAGAAGAATTGTTGAAACAAAGAGGAATGCTTGGACAATATAGACCAGGAAGTGAAAGAACAGAAAAAAGAAAGATGGATAATTTAGAAGATGAGGTTGAAAGAGTCTTTCAAGTACAAAAGCACGCAACATTGAGGAAGAGAAAAGTAAGAAGAGACCTTAATAAAGTGCAGAAAGATGCATCCTCTCATATGTCCTTAGCCACAGAACAAGTTTGGCAGAAAAGATTTTGTTATTAATGCATGTTAATAATGGCTGTGACATTACGGCGCTAAGATATTTGTATCATAACTGAAATCTAAATTCGTTGCCTGGCATCTATGTGAGTTCTCACTGAACTTGATAGTTTGCTGTTCCCCTTTATAATGAAACTTTTACCTGAGGAGATGTCTTTAGAATTTAGCACACAAGTGGAAGAGGATACTGTCTGGAAGGTTGAGGAACTGATAAGAACTGGAAATGGAATGTGAATCAAAGAAACGTGACAAGGAGCATATCAAAAGGTATGTCCAGTTGAAAGGAGGAAGATATGAGGTGAGCTTTCCATTGAAAACTTCAATGATAACAATGATATGTCCTCTAATTATGATGTTTTAATCTTCCTATTAAAAATTTCCAACCTAATGTGCCACTTTCTGATCAGTATCGTGAAGCTATCCAGGATAACCTCAATCAGGACATAGTGGAACATGTGGAAACTACTGTCAGTGACAACCCCACACATTATCTTCCCCATAGAGATGTCATTATTGTCATTCCCATGCTACTGGTAGCCAGTTCACAGTTAAACAGTCAAGCCTGAATTTGAATCCCGAGCTACTCAGTATCCCGTTTGAGTTCAGGCAGCATGGAGTTGAATTTATGGCTGAAAAATCAAATCTAAAATCTAAAGCCTTTTTTATCCTATTTTGAACATCCTACACCCCGAAATGTAAACTTGATAAGTGTTTGTGTGTAGATAATTTGATTTGTAGGACTCCCAGTGTTAAACATAGCCACCAAATTTCCCATGCAAGTTAAAGATATCTTAGAGGATGCAGGAATTAATCTGTGTGAATGGAGCACAAACTCTGCAGAGTTGACAAATCTGTGGAATGAAAAAATGGAATACACAAGTGGAAAATGTTGCTGTGAAAAACAGTGTTAAAAGTTCTTGGATTAACAATAAGAACTGGAAATCAAAATGAACTCAACAAAAGCATTTTACAAGCTGATGCATATATCTTCGATCATATAGGATTTCTTTCCCCCTTTACAATTAGAGTAAAATTTATTTTCCAAAAAAATGTGGGAACATGGACTTTGAATAGAACAATGAGTTACCTGAGGATTTGCTAAATGTTTGGCAGCAGACATGCAAAGAGTTGCCTGACATCAGATAATCCCAAGAAATAATCATGCAGGGATAAAAAAGAAAAAGAAAGAAAGAAAATGAAAAAAATCAAAGGGCACCAGTGCAAAAGCAAGTGCATGTTCTCAATGATGCGAGTGAAAGTATCTGACTATGATAACTTTGCACTTGGTATAGAATTCAGTTCAGCATTGGAAACCCTTTGGGGAAAACAGAGTCAGAGAAATCCAGAGTTTCACAGACCCTGCACAATGGAATTAGATTCTGTTGCAATGAGAGGCAGTGGGCAGGTCCAAAGTGGATCAAACAAATTTTGAAAACCATGAAAATGATGATGTTGTGACAGAGTCTCTCTGTTGTCTGTGTTGATTGTGATTGCTTCAGTGTGTAGAGTCATTAACAATGCCAGAGCAAGCCAGAAACTGACAGGAGCACTGACAGCTAAGGAAATCACTGTATCGGAGCTGTATTAGATCCAAGTAACACAGAAACAAAGTTTTGATTAAGAATTCATTCAGTTTATAAGAGGTGAAAAAGATATACTTTCATTCCAAAATCAAACCATTATGCCCTTTTTTTTGGATGAAAGCAAAATATACCTGGTGCAAACGTCCTAGTGGCCAGCAATGACCCAGGACGTTTGTGCCTTCATCTCATCCTGCTCCACTTAGGCCAGAAACAAATCCTCCCATCAGGCACCTGATAGCCTTCTACATCCTCAACCTATACCAAAAGGACCCTGGTCCCACATATCTGTTGTTTTCATCACCGGACTGCAATCTTCCCAAAGACACACTGTTATACTCAACATTGTGGACAAGTTTTCAAAAACTGTGCACTACTCCTTACACTCCCTTCTGTCACCGAGACTGCGAACTTTCTTATTCAAGGCAACTTACAATTCCATGTAATCCCCGCTGACATAGTTTCGGACCAAGATCCCCAGGCCTGATTCCAGGTTTGTAATGCCTTCTGGCAATACATTCAAGCTCTGATCATACTGATCAGATGGAGCGTGTTAATCAGGACCTAGATAGTGCATTATGCTGCGTTACATCCTGTATCGTGTAGCATCTTTCTCCCATGGGTTCAGCATTCTCATAACACCTTGGTCAACACTTCAACTAGCATGTCTCCATTCATGGTCTCCACTGGATTTCAATTGCCTCTTTTCCAAATCCAGGAGGTGGACTTCTCTGTTCCACAAGCCTCCATGGGACTCCATGAGTCCTCTCTACCTCAAAACGACAATGAATTGATAAATAACTTTAAACCCTTTTGCTGGCTTGCCTCCGCTTCAGGGTCCCTAATACTCAAAATCCTTACAGTGACTGTGTGAAAAACAAAGTTGGTAGTAACCAATAATTTTGATAAACTCAAATAAAAAAAATAGAGAGGGGGAGAGAAAAGGCATCAAAATCGAGTAAGGAGACTATGGTCAATTGTCTTTAGAAGCAAATATTACAAAAAATCTTAAAATTAATTAAAAATTGAAATGGATGACAGACTTGAACTGACCTGATAAGCAGCTTCTCTAGAGGCTTACTGAGCATCACCACACATGGTCTGTCAGACAGTGCAGGTTTGGGAGCAAGAATGGAGGGAGATTTGGATGGTGATGGATGACCCACTACTTTCCTCTTAGTTTTGGGGGTCGCCTCTTTGTTCTGAACACGGTGAGGAAAGCGAAGTCTGAGGATCTGCTCACGCAGCTCGTCCACAATCTAATGGAAAAATACAGATGTTACACAGAAAATATACACTTTTAAACAAAAGCGTCTTCACTAATAGTGTAATAAAATAACTAATGTGCCAGGCAATTTAAAGAATAGGCCAACTGTCAGGGCAGACATTAAAAATTCATTGACATTTATTTTTCTCTTTTTTCCATTTATAATTTTTTACTTGCTCTTAAATTTACTCAACCACATATTTCCTACCAATATATGTCTGCTGTCGCTTGTTTGCATAAGCATTTTCACATTGTCATTAATGCTATTATGCTGGATTAATTAATAAAGAACTATTGTTAATGCACTTGTCAATGTGTTTCATTTCAAGACATGACTGCTGACTGCTACTAATTCCTCAATATGTTATCAAATATTGATTAAAAACAATGTATAACTTGTAAGTCAAGGTGAATACAAACTGCCTCCTGTTTTTTAGTAAAAGCCTTCAGTCACATAACAGCTTACAGGTAAGCAGGTAAAAACATCAACACCACAGATTACAGAGGCCAAAGGGTGAAAATAGGTATGTGCAATATATTGAATATACTCGTGGCTTGTTGTACGTAAGATATAGTAAATGGCAATACCGCGACCATCAAGTACAAATTGTGACGTGAATGTTTCAAGTCATTGGCATGAAATTCAGTTCACTTCACTTTGGATTCATTTGTTCTCTTCTGATGCGTTCTCAAGGCAGACAGCTCGCTCCCCGGCCCATCCAGAAAACTCTCCTGGGTGCATGCGTGTTTTTGTGTCAGGAGGATGCAAAAAGTGAAGAGCCCATGCGAGTTTTCAGTGATCAAAAACGAGTCCTGCACTGGGTTCACAACCCGTGGTCAAGTCGAGCATTCAGGAAAAGTTACAGTTAGGTCAAAACGGTATTTGGACAATGATATATGTCCATGAAGGTTCTTAGTCATCCAGGTCATCTTAATCTTGGAGTGTTTAATAGGAAGCAAAAGGACTTCTTATCTTGTGGATTTTGATTGGCTGTGGTGAATATCTACTTGCAAAACAGAGAAGAAACATAGGATAACATAGAGATTGTGGTCATAAGTTTACATAACCTGGCAGAATTTGTGAGTTTTCTGACATTTTTCAGAGAATATGAATGATATTACAAAAACTTTTCATTCACTCATGGTTAGAGGTTGTTTGAAGCCATTTATTATCAGACACTTGTGTTTGCTCTTTTTTAAATCATAATGAGAACAGAAACTACCCAAATGACAATGGATCAAAAGTTTATATACCCTGGAGGTTTTGGCCTGATAACATACACACAAGTTGACACACACGGGTTTAAATGGCTACTAAAGGTAACCATTGTCACCTATGATCTATTTGTTTGTAAACATGTTTGTGTGTATAAAAAGTCATTGAATTTCTGGGATACTGAATGTTTCGTCCAGTGCTGCACTGACGTTGCTGGATTCTGAGCCATAGGAAAAGCAAAATAATTTTTAAAGGCTCTGTAAAGGAGTGTAGTTAAACTTCATAAAACAGGAAAAGGATTAAAAAAAAAAAAAAAAGAAATCCAAGGAATTGAGAATGCCAATCAGCAGCGTTCGAACTGTAATTTAGAAATGGAAAATGAGGGATTCTGTTGAAACCAAGCCACGGACGGGTAGACCAATAAAAATTTCAGCTACAACTGCCAGGAAAATTGTTCAGTATGCAAAGAAAAACCCACAAATAACTTCAGCTTTTATACAGGACACTCTGAAAAAAAAAAATGGTGTTGCTGTTTCAAGATACACAATAAAGAGGCACTTGAAGAAAAATGGGCATGTTTGATTCGCCAAAAGAAAGCCATTACTATGCCAATGCCAAAAAGCAGCCCATTAACAATACGTCAAACAGCACAGAAACAGGCATCAACAATTCTGGAATGTGTGTGCTGTTGAGCAAGACAAGGCATATGAAGTATTTCAGCAGAGCTCCCACAGAGCTTGCATATAATTAATCCTACTGCAGAATTTTGTGTAAAATTTGACAAACCTCAAAGCCCAATTGTTTTAATAATAAACTGCAAGAGAAATTATACCAGCATAAATGGCAGCAAGTCTTTGCAAGTCACCGGGAACTCCTGGGGAAGGCCAGAAGCCTAGGGGCAGTGTGAATATGGTACTGCTAATTGACCCACCACTCCGAAGGGACAATCTGTCTTCAACGATATGGATACTGAAGCACTGAAAATAGAAATAATATCCTCATTGCAGGAGGATATTAATTCAATGATAAAAGAAAAGCTTAAAAGCACATTAGCAAAATCTTTTGACGGGATTCAGAGCAAGCTATGCGAGCGGATATCGCTACAAATGCTCAATACACAGGTTCTGACATTGAGTCAATGAAGGGGGCTCTGGTGGCTGCATGGAATTGCCACACAAAGGGTCTGGCCTCACCACCAGAAGACCAGAAGGTAAATGAGAACAGCAATGTTGTTTTGTATGTTATCCAGATGAGATAAAAATTGGAAAGAATGTCTGCTCTAGTGCAGAATTTTGCTGCTGCCCAGCAAAATCAGAAGGTCTGGTATGATCGGCTCTCCTGTGAGAAGAGTTTTAAACCGGACCAAAAAGTGTTAGTTATGCTACCAACGAATGAAAACAAGCTGTTGGCAAAATGGCACGGGCCCTTCACGGAAATTGAAACACTCGGTGCAACTACTTATCAAATCTCCACTCCTGGCCATGGCCGTTCTTCCCGGAACCTGCATGTTAATCTGTTGAAGGAATGGGTGTCCAGGCCAGCGCAGTCAGACAGTAAAGAGGTGTTGCTGATCCGGAATGCTGGGGATGGGGAGACTGACGAGCCATACTTGGCCAAGTTTCCAGCACCACCCCGTGGAAATACTGGCCTAGACCTATCCCATCAATCCCCGGAGCAACAAACTCAGATGAGAGCTCTATGTGACCCGGATGTGATCCAGGAGAGTCCTGGCTGCACCACAGCAGTTGAGCATAACATTGTCTTGATGGAGAAGGCTTCAGTCAGACGCATGAGCTACAGAATACCTGAACTCTTGCTAGCATCTCTAAAGAAAGAGATTGAACTCTAGGTATCATTGAGGCTTCAAAAAGTGAATGGTGCAACCCAATAGTCCCGGTACTGAAGAAGGATGGAACGATCAGGTTCTATATTGTTTTCCGTTACTTGAATACAATTTCAAAATTTGATTCCTATCCAACCCCACGCATAAATGAGCTAATTGACCAACTGGGCCTTGCCAAGTACTTGACCACAATTGATCTCTGCAGGCTACTGGCAGGTTCCACTTTTGCCAGAGACCCGTGAACTGACAGCATTCCGGACTCCATGGGGCTTGTTTCAATTCACAGGGATGCCATTTGGGCTGCACAGTGCTCCAGCCACGTTCCAGAGACTTATGCATCAAGAACTTTGTGATGTGTCTGAGTTTGCTGCTGCCTATCTGGATGACATTGTTGTTTATAGCGCCACCCGGGAAGAACACCCTGAACACCTGCAAAGGGTCCTTCAGAGTCTGAAGAAAGCTGGTCTCACCATCAAGCCCTCAAAATGTGCCTTTGTCAGGGTGGAGACAGAGTATTTAGGCTACATCATTGGGAATAGTGTCATCTAACCCAGGGTGGAGAAGGTCCAGGCTATTCAATAATGTCAGCTGCCTCAAACCCAAAGGCAACTGAAATCTTTTTTAGGCATGGTCAGTTGGTACCACAGGTTTGTGCCCAACTATTCAGCTCGAGCTGCCCTTCTTACTGATATGACTAGTTCCAAACATCTTAATCGGCTTAAGTGGACTGAAGAGGCAATTACAGACTTTAGAGAAATTCAGCAAGCACTTAGCAATGATCGTGTATTGCACTGCCAGATTTTGCTAAACCGTTTATTCTGCAGACTGATGAATCAGACCGAGGTTTAGGTGCTGTCCTCCTACAGGGCTCCAACGTGTGGTTTGTTTTTATCAGCAAAAAATTGGAGCCTCGAGCTATCCGCTATTCCACAGTGGAGAAGGAGTGTCTGGCATTGGTGTGGGCTGTCACTTCTTTGAAGTACTAGCTTCTCTGACGGGAGTTCATCATTGAGACAGACCACAAGGCCCTGAAGTGGATGAACAGGATGTGGGACTATAATAGCCGAATCACTTGCTGGTATCTTGACGTGCAACCTTACAGATTCCAGGTCCACTACATACCAGGCAAGAGCAATGTGACCACCGACCATCCGTCACGATGTTTCAGCGAGGAGTCACAGAAGGTGGGGCGTGTGATGGCTGCATGGAATTGCCACAAAAAGGGTCTGGCCTCACCTGGAACTGGCTTCCTCTGGCAAACTGGCAAAGAGAGTGCATTACATTTGGAATGAACTAAATAGAAGAGGGGGGAGAATGGACTACACCATCTCTTGGGAGAATTCAGAGGGAGCGCTGATATTAGTGATACTAATATTATATTAGTGATAGTGATATTACCATACATATCACTGATATGTATGGTGGTAACATTACGTTTTGTTTCGTTTTTTGCAGCTTATCTAGGTCCAGGTTGCGGGGGCAACAGTTTGAGCAGTGAGATCCAGAGGGAGCACTGATATTAGTGATACTAATATTATGATATTAGTGATAGTGATATTATCATACATATCACTGATATGTATGGTGGTAACATTACGTTTCGTTTCGTTTTTTGCAGCTTATCTAGGTCCGGGTTGCGGGGGCAACAGTTTGAGCAGGGAGATCCAAACGTTCCTCTCCCCGGCCACTTCCACCAACTCCTCCGGGGAGATACCAAGACGTTCCCAAGCCAGCTGAGAGATATAATCTCTCCAGCCTGTCCTTGGTCTTTCCCGGGGTCTCCACCCGGATGGGCATGCCCGAAACACCTCCGCAGGGAGACATCCAGGAGGCATCCTGACCAGATGCCCGAACCACCTCAACTGGCTCCTCTCAACGCGGAAGAGCAGCGGCTCTACTCTGAGCCTCTCCCGGATGTCCGAGCTCCTCACCCTATCTCTAAGGCTGAGCCCAGCCACCCTGCGAAGGAAGCTCATTTCGGCTGCTTGTATTCGCCATCTCATTCTTTCAGTCACTACCCAGAGCTCATGACCATAGGTGAGAGTTGGGACGTAGATTGACCTGTAAATTGAAAGCTTTGCCTTCTGGCTCAGCTCTCTCTTCACCACAAGAGACCGCTTTAACGTCCGCATCACTGACGACGCTGCCCCAATCCGTCTGTCAATCTCCCGCTCCATTTTCCTCTCGCTCGTTAACAAGACACCGAGATACTTGAACTCATCCAATTGGGGAAGCGACTCTCCCCCGTCATGGAGTGGGCGATCCACACTTTTCCATCTGAGAACCATGGCCTCAGATTTAGAGGTGCTGATCCTCATCCCCGCCGCTTCACACTCGGCTGCAAACTGTCCGAGTGCGAGCTGGAGGTCACTGTTCGATGAGGCCAACAGGACCACGTCATCTGCAAATAGCAGAGATGAATCCAGAGACCACCAAACTTGATTCCCTCCGTCGCTTGGCTGCGTCTAGAAATTCTGTCCATAAAAATTATGAACAGAACCCGTGACAAAGGGCAGCCGTGGTGGTGACCAACTCTGACTGGGAACGGGTCTGACTTACTGCCAGCAATGCGAACCAAGCTCTGGCTCTGGCAATACAGAGATCGAATGGCCGTAACGGCCATCTAACCCATACTCCTGGAGCACCCCCACAGGACACTTTGAGGGACACAATCATGAGCCTTCTCCAGATCCACAAAACACATGTGGACGGGTTGGGCAAACTCCCGTGCCCCCATTCCAGTACCCTCACGAGGGTATAGAGTTGGTCCTGTGTTCCACGGCCAGGACGAAAACCGCATTGCTCCTCTTGAATTGAAGGTTCAACTAGCAGCCGGACTCTCCTCTTCAGCACCCTGGAGTAGACCTTCCCAGGGAGGCTGAGGAGTGCGGTCCCCGGTAGTTGGAACACACCCTCTGGTGCCCCTTCTTGAAAAGGGGAACGACCACACCTGTCTGCCACTCCAAAGGCACAGTCCCCGATGTCCATGCAATGTTGCAGAGGCATGTCAACCAGGACAGCCCTACAACATCCAGAGCCTTGAGGAGCTCGGGACAAATCTAATGCACCCCTGGGGCGCTGCCGCTGCAGAGTTGTTTGACAGCCCCAGCAACCTCGACCCCAGTGATGATACAGCCCAGCCCAAAGGCCTCCGGCTCTGCCTCTTCCTCGGGATGCGTGTTGGTGGGATTGAGGAGATCTTTGAAGTATTCCTTCCACCGCCGAACTATAGACTCAGTTGGGGTTAGCAACTCCCCTCCCACACTGAAGACCGTGTGGACGGGGTTCTGCTTTTCCCTCCTGAGAGGTGATCAGTTGACAGCTCTGCTCCTCTCTTTACCCGAGTGTCCAGCACTTACAGTCGCAGAACAGATGATACGACTACAAAGTCAATCATTGACTGTCGACCTAGGGTGTCCTGGTGCCAAGTGCACTTATGGATACTCTTATGGCTGAACATGGTGTTAGTTATGGACAAACTGTGACTAGCACAAAAACCCAATAACTGAACACAACTTCGGGTTGAGATCGGGCAGGCTGTTCCTCCCAATCACACCCCTCCAGGTCTCGCTGTCATTGCCCACATGAGCATTGAAGTCTCCTAGTAGGACAATGGAGTCCCCAATAGGGGCACTCTCGAGCACCTATTCCAAGGACTTCAAAAAGGGTGGGTAATCTGAACAGTTATTTGGCAGATAGGTGCAAACCACAGTCAGGACCCGTTCCCCAACCCGAAGGCGCAGGGAAGCAACCCTTCCGTCCACCAGGGGAAACTCCAACACATTGGCTGAGAACCAGGGAGCTAGTAATAAGCCCACACCTGCTCTCCGCCTCTCACCTGGGACAACTCCAGCATAGAAAAGAGTCCAACCCCTCTCAAGAAGACTGATTCCAGAAGTCGAACTGTGCGTTGAAGTTAGGCCAACAATATCTAACCGGTATCTCTCAACCTCTCGCACAAGCTCAGGTTCCTTCCCCACCAGAGAGGTAACGTTCCATGTTCCAATTTCCAGCTTCAGCAACAGGGGATCGGACCGACAAGACCCCTGCCTTTGACTGCCACCCAATCCACATAGCACCGGACATCTATGGCTCCTCCTATGGGTGGTGGGCCCACGTGAGGATGGACCCATGTCTCCTTTTCGGGCTGAGCCCGTGTCCCCATGGACAAAGGCCCGGCCACCAGGCGCTCGCCTACGGCCCCCTTCCCCAGAAATGGCTCCAGGGCGGGGTCCCCGTATCCCTCCGGGCAGGGTAAACAAGTCTTTGTTTGTCACCATTATAGAAGTGTTTTGAACCGCGCTTTGTCTGGCCCCTCACTTAGGACCAATTTGCCTTGGGTGGCACGACCAGGGGCAAACAGCCCCCGACAACATGGCTCCTAGGATCATTAAAGCACCCAAACCCCTCCACCACGGTAAGGTGGTAGTTCCTGGAAGGGGGTAACATTATGTATTTGTTGACATTAGAATCTTTGTTTCAAAGTAAGTTGGCATCAATGTTTTTGTCTCAAAATGAGTTAATTAATTTTGTTAAAAAACTTATTTGTTAAAGTGACATGTGCGAGGACATGGAGGGCCGAATGGTGAGAAGAAATATTCGGGCCCCAATCATCCTGGGTGAAGGTCACCGACAGCAGTGTCCAAGCTTCCAAGGGACCTGCTTGACTTGGAAAAGGAGGCTAAAACAGATAGCTTGCACTGCAGGGCAGTGAAAGCCAGGTGGTGAAGCTTAAGTCATAATCACAAAGCTTCATCACGATGGAGCTGTGGAGAAATTTTGAGGAAAGCCAGATATTGTGGTCCACTCAGCCTGAATGGGAACCGCATTGCTATATTCCCCGACTACTCTACCGGCGTCGCCATAGCCAGAGCAGAAGTTAGCAAAGTCCTTCAGGGAAGACAAGGAATTCGGTATGGATTACTCTGCCCGGCCAATTTCCTGGTTTTATATAACAGGAGGAAAAGGAGTTCCTGAAAGCATCTAAGGCAATGGACTATGTGAGGAATATCATCGCGGATGTATAGATGGATGCTGGATACCCTTCTTCCATCTGTGAGAAATACGAGAAAAAGATGAGTATAGCACTATAGTTGACGAGGTCGTGCAATTGTTGTTTTATATTTTATGCTGTCAATTGTTAAGAGTGCTCTGTGGAGGCCTGTTCAGGAGCAAATATTGTAATTTTTGTTTTAGTCTTGATCTAAGCACAATCAGTCCATATATAGGAATCGAAAAACTCTTACTTTCCTTGTGCATTTAGGGACTAAGTGCCAAAGTTCTGGACCTCGGTATATCGATATATCTTTGAGAAGGTTCTTGATAATTTCCCCTGGGTTTTATATAGAGATGTTGGCTTGTTTTGGGGTTATTTTCCACTTTTTCCATTCTTCCCTCTATGCCACCCCCTCTCTTACTACATTACGGTCTTACTGCAAGTGGTGGGCATCCTCAACTTTTCTTATTTGTTAAATGATGCTAATTTTATTATTTGAACAATGTGTAACACTTAATAGGACATGTAAAAGGTGTATGCTATATTGTGAAGGGCCTTCATAGCCCTATTAAGGGAAAAAAAAAAATGTCAATTTTACCCCTACAGCAACTCACAAGGATACAATGGGAAGATTCATTATAGTGAATGGTCATACTGATTGCGTAAACATTTACCTCTTGAATTTTAATACACCTAATGAGGATGATCCGGGTTTGATTAGGAAGGTGTTTAATGTGTTAATATAGCATAGCGTTGGTTTATTACTGATGGGACGAGACTTTGTGTTATGTCCTAATTTGTAGACAATCATCCACCAACTCTTGACCCTCCCAGATGAGTAAAATGCTTAAATTTCAATCTTCAGAGATTGGACTTGTGGATGTTTGGAGATGCTAATACCCAAATACTAGAGATTTTAGTTTTTATTCTCACAGGCATGCTTCGTATTCAAGAATTGACTATTTCTTCAGCCCCAAGGCTGAATTGAATAGAATAGTCTATATAATGATATTAACAATGACTCTTTCAGATCACTCACCTATAGAGATACTATGGGATACAGGACATAGGCCAACCTCAAAGCAATGGCGGTTAAATGCCTCTCTCCTCAGTGACAAGGAATTTATTGTCTTTATAAAAACAGAACTCAGATTCTATTTAGACAAAAATGTCAGTGGAGAAACTTTGCCACTTATTTAATGGGATTCTGGAAAGGCATACCTTAGAGGTCGGATTTTCTCCTTTACATGTGATAGAAAGAACAATAAAGAGGTTAGACAGCCAAAAATAAAACAAACAATTCAGGATCTGTAACTAAAACATAAACAACTCCAAAACCCCACAGTGTTAAATAAATTGAAAGATGCACATAGAGAATATAACAGCTTAATTGGTGAAAACATTGAAGGTAATTGAAGATTCCTTAGGCAAAACTTGCATGAGCATGTGGACAAGGCAAGTAAATTATTGGCAATAAGTCTGAGGAAGCAACAGTCTTCAAGAATTGCGCAAAGAATAAAATCTGAATATTTTAATAATTTTCTAACTAAACCTGATGAAATTTTAGAATCCTTTGCAGGCTTTTATAAATCACCGTACAAAAATTCAGATACTTGTAAAGAAGACAGTGTCTTTTCATCATTTTTGAGAAGTATAAAATTGACTGAACTAACAGATTTAATGGCAAAGGAACTTAATGAACCAACTACAGAGCAGAAGAGAAAGGAAACAATTAAGAATTTAAAAAATAGTATGAATCCTGGCCCTGATGGATTCATTAGTGAATTTTACAAAAAAATAAATGAAGTAATAACACCCCTTCTTTTAAAGGCATATCATTGTTCACTAAATTCAGGAGGGATGGCTCCATCATGGAGAAATGCATGCATAGTAGTTTTGCACAATGAAGGCAAAGACTTTACCAAATGCAAATCATATAGACCCATCACATTACTAAACACTGATCTTCGCATGTTACCCTCCATATTATTTAAAAGATTATACAAATTAATTAATCATATCATACATCCAGACCAAACCGGTTTTGTCACAGGCAGATACTATGGGGATAATTTTCGTAGAGTTCAGAATATTATGAGTTATATAAAATTCTAGTGGAGAGAAGGCAGTGCTGCTGTCACTTTATGCCTACAAGGCTTTTGATCATGTTTCCTGGCAGTATTTGTTCAAGACCAAAGAACAATTCAATTTTGGTCCTAATTTTCTAAAATAGGTGCATATTCTCTATTCAAGCCCTATGGCTTCAGTTAGAGTAAATGGATATAGATCTCAAAACTTCATATTGGAACGGGCTGTACACAGGGATGTTCATTATCCTCATTTCTGTTTGCGGCCAGCTTTGAACAATTGGCTCAGCTCATTAGGGATAATACTTTAATAAAGGGTATCAAAATTATTCATAAATTATCATGTATGCTGATGATGTGCTACTCTTTTTGACTGAACCAGAATTAACGATCCCTTATCCTAAAAAAAATAATCTTCCACTTTGGGTTTCTTTCAGGTTACAAAGTAAATATTGATAAGACAGAGGCAATTAGCCTGGGTCCAATTCCAGAAGAGGTTAAAGACAGAAAATGGTGTGAGGAAATGGTATATTTGGGCATCACTCTTACAAATTCCCATACAGATTATATGTGGCAAATTATAAAAATATCATTAAGTGTGTTGGTAAGGACCTGGAGCATTGGTCATCTCTACCGTTGTCAATGTTGGGCCGTGTTGAATCCGTTCGTATGAATGTATTACCGAGATTACTTTATTTCAGATGTTGCCCATTAATGTTACAAAATCAACATTTAATAAATTGGACAACCTTATATCTAAATTTGTATGGCAAGGGAAACAGCCCAGAATTTGCCTCAAATCCATACAATTATCAAAATCCCAGGGAGAATTGGGACTCCCAAATTTAAGATATTATTTTTGGGCAGCGCATTTGAGACCTCAGATTTCATGGATAGAGGAACACCCGGTTTAGGTTGGTTTTATATTGAAAATAGTCACTGCTCATTGCCAATTAACAAAATAACCTTTCACGGATCTAAACCTAAATAGAATTTAGATTGGGGAGTGTTCAAGAACAACACTAAAAATTTGGATCGTTTTTTTATCTGCCTAAAAAAATATAATTGTCTGATCTGTGTTGCTTGGGTGATTTTATACCCTTTTATAACCCAATATGGATTCAATCGTTTGTGCCAGTTATTTCATAATGGTGAATTGAAATCCTTCGAGCATTTGAGACATGACTATGGAATTCCACACACTCACTTTTATCGATATCTGCAAATAAGACAATTCCTAAGTACACATGGGGAACTTGAAAAGGTTAAAAAAAAAAATCAATCTGAAATTCAACGTTTTCCGATAGAGATACAGTCTAGTCATAATACTAATATGAGTGCATCCAGAGGATATGGGAGTTGTATGAAATAAAGAGAATCACGTACATCTTGCGGCTGCAATGTTCTAAATTTACCAAGACAGGGATGCCCATGTTGCCCCTACTAATGCAATAAGGGAAGGGTAGAGAGCATATATTTTGATAAGCCCCCCCCACTTTTTTTTCTCTTTTTTGCATATGTTTTGGTTTTGCTCTGGTGTGATATTAATAAACAATTGGTTCTGGAATGTAAAAAAAGAAAAATGATACATGCAAATGTAAAGGGTTAAAATATTGTATGTAAAAAAAGGTTAAAAAGAATGCCATAATATTTAGATATAAAACTCGCAGCATAGCTGAACACCAGTTAAAGTTGTTGCCTCTTTGTCTACACATACAGAAACATCCTCAGCGCAACCAGGTGCGGCAGCAGCGTAGGGCCATATTCTATTTTGTATTGCCCCCCTAGGTCAGGGGGGCAATACAAAATAGACTTTTTAATTGTAAATTATGTACATTGTGTATTGTTCTCAATACTGTGTTTTTGGTTTGTGTTTTTCAAATATAAAATAAGTTAAAAAATAAAATTCTGGAACAAAGTTATTTTGAGTGATGAGACCAAAATTGAATTCTATGGCCACAACTATACAGTAAATGCTACATTTGGAGAGGAGTCAAGAAGGCCTATGATGAAAAGTATACACTTCCTACAGTGAAACACAGAGCTGGATCGCTGATGTTTTGGGGACGTGTGGGGAACTTGATCAAAATTGATGGCAAAATGAATGCAGAATGTTATCAGGAAATACAGGAGAAAATTTTGGAATTATCAGCCTGGAAGCTGCACATGGGACATACTTGGACATTCCAACATGACAATGATCTGAACACAAGGCCAAGTCGACCTGTCATTGGCTACAGCAGAATAAAGTGAAGGTTCAAATGGACAATTCATGCAAGACAGCCCAAGTATTTACAGGAACTGGAGGCTTTTTGCCAAGAAGAATGGGCAGCTTTACCATCTGAGAAAATAAAGTGCCTCATCCACAACTACCACAAAAGACTTCAAGCTGTCATTGATGTTAAAAGGGGAATACACAGCATTAAGGTTAATGTAAACTTTTGATCCATGGTCATTTGGGTAGTTTTTTGTTGTCATTATAATTTAAAAAGAGCAAACACAATTGTTTGACAATAAATAGCCTAACCGAACCACTAAACATCAGTGAAAGAAAAGTTTTTGTTTTATCATTAATATTCCCTGAAAAAAGGCTGAAAAATCACAAATTCTGCCAGGGTATGGAAACTTATGAACACAACTGTATAAGACGAATACACTGGTGTACTACATTTTGTGTAGATGATATAATCTGGGAGAATGTAGCCACACAGCATCGGATGGTAGTGTTAAGGATGACTCTGGAGGTGAGGAAGAGGAAGAGAGCAAAGGTGAAGCAACGGATCAAATGGTGTAAACTAAAAAGGAAGTCTGTTGTGAGGGAGAGGTTGAGACAGGCACTTGGTGGTCCTGAAGAACTGCCAGATGACTAGGTGACTACAGCAACAGTGATCAGGTAGACAGGCAAGGAGATGTTTGGTGTGTCATCTGGACAGAGGAAGGATGACAAAGAAACTTGGTGGTGGAATAAGGAAGTACAGGGTATTCAGAAGAAGAAGTTGGTGAGAAATAAACGGGATTGTGAGAGAACGGAAGAGAGTCAACAGAAATGCAAGGAGATGCAACGTAAGGCAAAGAGGGAAGTGGCAAAGGCTAAACAAAAGGCGTACGATGGGCTGTATGAGAGGTTGGGCGCTAAGGAAGGAGAAAAGGATCTGTATCATTTGGCAAGGCAGAGGGATCGAGCTGGGAAGGATATGCAGCAGGTTTGGGTGATTAAGGACAGGAATGGAAATGTACGAACAAATGAGGAGAGGGTGTTGAGAAAATGGAAGGACTACTATAAGGTCCATTAGTTTAAGTATTTGGGGTCAACCTTTCAGAGCAACGGGGAGTGTGGTAAAGAGGTGACGAAGCAGGTGCAGGCAGGGTGGAGTGGGCGGAGAAAAGTGTCAGGAATGATCTGTGACAAAAGAGTAGCAGCAGAAGTGAAAGGAAAGGCCAGATTGAGATGGTTTGAACATGAGCAGTAGAGGGACACCAAATATAATGGCAGAAGGATGCTCAACATGGAGCTACCGGATAGGATGCACGGAGGAAGACCAAAAAGGAGATTCATGGAGGTGGTGAGAGAGGATATGCAGATAGTTTAGATAGTGTAGGAGAAGAAGATGCAGAGGACAGGGAGAGATGGAGGGGGATGATCCACTGTGGCAACTCCTAGAAAACTAGGTAAAGCCGAAAGAGGAAGACGACGACTGACAAGCAGTCTCATAGTCAGGTGCGGTCTGTTCCCTTGCTACTTCAAGACAAATGAAGCCGATAAAAGGTCTGGTATCAAATTTGCATTTGGCAACTGATTGATTAGAGCTATGAATATGAAGTCCAAGGAGATATCAATACAAGTGAAGGAGGCCATAATCAGGCTGAAAAAACGAAATAAATCTATCAGAGCGATAACAAATCAACAATTTGGAACATTCTTAGAAAGAAAGTGTGCACTGGTGAACGTCAAAGGACCTGGAAAACCATGGAAGACAACTCAAGCGGAGGATTACAGCATCCTTTCCTTGGTGAAGAAAAACACGTCACAACATGAAGTCAAGAATACTTTGGAGAAGGTAGGCAAATCAGTGTCAAAGTCTACAATCAAGATACGCCTTTATGAATGTAAGTACAAAAGGTTTACAACAGGGTGCAAGCCACTGGTAAAATTAAAGAGCAGGTAGGCCAGATTAGACTTTAACAGAAAGCATCTAAAAAAGCCTCCCAAGTTCTGGAATCAGAATTTTTGGACAGATGAAACCAAGATAAACTTTTATTAGAATGATCGGAAAAGAATAGTATGAAAAAGCTCATGATCCAAAGCATACCAAATCATGTGTTACACATAGTGGAGGCAGTGTTAAGGCATGGATATGTATGGCTGCCAGTGGAACTCGCTCACTGGTGTTTAACTGTAACTGCTGACAGAAGTATCAGGATGAATTCTGAGGTGTATATGGCTATACTCTCTGCTCACATTCAAATACAGCAAAACATATAGGACAGAGCTTCACAGTGCAGATGAATAATGACCCTAAACATACTTCGAAACCAATGCAAGACTTTTTGAAGGAAAAGAAATGGAATATTATTCAATGGCCAACTCAATCATCTGATTTTAGTCCAATTAAGCAGCTTTTCACTTACTGAAAACAAAACTGACAACAGTAAGAACCACAAAAAAGCAGCAACTGAAGTTGGCTGCAGTGAAGGCCTTGCAAAGCATCTCCAGGGAGGAAACTGGAATTTGGCTGAATTATGTGATGTCCATTGGCTCCAGACTTCAGGCAGTCATTGACTGTGAAGGATTTTCTTCCAAGTATTGAAAACTACGGTAGTATTTAGCTATATCAGTTTGACTAAATACTTTTGAACCTCTGAAAATGGAGGTACCTTGTATAAAATGGCTGTAATTCCTAAATGATAAATGCCATATTTTTGTGAAATCCATTGTGGTTCAAAACTAGACTAGACTATCATGTTTCAGTGGTTTGGATTTGGATTACAATATGGGATTACATAAAGCCATTATAGTTAAAATCTTATGTGCGCAACTACCTTGTTTGAAATAATTAAACTAATAATAAATTAAACTTGATTATGTTTTCTTCCTTTTCTGCTTGCAAATAAAAAAATTGAAACCTCTAATGATTAAATCGGAAATAACATAAACACTGCAGGGTCTAAGGGAATCATCACACTGGGGTCATGTTATCTATAAAAATGTTAAATTGCACATATATTAAGTGCTTTAAAGGAGATTCTGAAATATATCGATATATATATTGCGTATTACAATAAAGTCTAAAAATATTGCAATTTTATTTATCCGCCAATATCGCCCAGTCCTAGGTGGAAGGTGTACATCTGCATGCACCAAACATTGAACTGTAACTTCTTGATGACAGGATACTCTGGATAAATGGGTTAGGACAGTTGGACTGACTCTCAACACCTTGTTTCGAACATGTGCCGGTGTGCCGATAGGGAAACCAAGACGCAGCACCATGCAGGGCGTCTTGGAGATGAGACGGACCAGGTAGAATGATGTGGGAGGCTGATCGGGCGAACTGTGGAGACAAGATTTATTTAATCTTATTTTGATTCAAAAAAGGAATTATTGAATTAGAACTGGAACATTGATTTCTCATTTCTAAACATGAACTGTGAGCTTTTTTATAATTTACATACTTGCAATCTCTTGGTTTTAGGCTTACTCTGGATACAAATACCTAAACAGTCACTTGGACTCCATGGTTTATTGGAGTTAAAGTAAATGAAATTATCTATAATTGAGGTCAAACAAAAGTGAAACTTTTACATGACAGTAATATATATTTTCCTTTGTTAACCTGTTAATCTTTTAATGATTTTGTCATCTCAGATTTACATTGCAGGCTGTGTTGCACCCGCCTGAGGACACAGCTCCTTTCTTTACTTTTTAGTATTAGATTTACTTTAAGCATGAAAATGATTAAATAAAAATACCGGCTTAAATATCAGCCACTAGCAGCTCCTATCAAGAATATCATCATCTATTCATTTTTGCACCAGTATTATGTTTTAATTTTCCTCCAACACCTAATCACATACACTATGTATTTTCAAACACAAATAAAATGACTGCTTTCATGCTGTTTATTTTTCTGCCTCCAATGTCTCACCTGTATATGAGTTTAACATAAGAGTAACCCTCTACCAGTACAAAGCTGCTCCAGTCCCTCAGCAGTGACGTGAGGGCAGAGTGGGAGATACGACACTGAATCATGCTGTAACGACCATTGTTTCCAGCTGTGTGCAGATGCTTCGGGACAGGCCTACGAGGAGAAAATTATTAATGAATTGAGCTGAACGGGTGAGAGAGGAGAACACTATGAACAGAGTAAAACCGGGCCAGGCGCCTTATTTATAATCCTGTTATAATCCAGATCCTGTTGTGCACGCACACAACATGATCTGGATCAGGCATATTCCACTTTCCTCATAGATGTATTGATCACATTTTCCTGTGTGGATAACTTGACAGGGGGGACATTAATTTCACTTAAAGCTGCAGTCAGTGAGTGTGAGAAGAGAGAGGATTCAACCTGCAAACTATGAAGAGCTGCACTTTCACTCAGCCTCCCATAACCTAATGCAACTCTAAATTAAATTTTAATTAGACTTAAAGATCCACATTGTCAAAAAAAATTTGACCAGCATTCTTGCTATTTCCAAAAGCACATTTTAGTTAGAAATGATAAGGCAAAGAATATTGATATTTAAGTGTTATATATTTTTTAGTATCCTCAACTGTGCTGTCAGGCGCACAGATCAACATGGAGATGACACACTTTGCCTTCTCCAAGGACTTCACCAACACATCTACACCACCAGCATCTATGAACTGTGTAAAGTCTGGAAATCCTGTTCAGGGTCATTACACTCAGACTGTCACAATTATTTTGCCATGGTGTGAAGCAGTCAGTCTGTTCACAGCTAACATAAACACTGCACATTGCAATTGCACAAATGGACTAGGTGAATGAAAACAAAACCTTTTTCCCATCTTTCGCTTGTTGCTTTGATTCACCACTAAAAACATTGTATAACCAAAAGGTGTTTTGCATTGACAATCTATAGTTAATTGTGAGGTGGTTAAGAATAGGTCGTAAGGCTTATCAACGTGTGCACATTATCAATTTGATTTGAGATTTATAAAAGGAAAATTTGCAAGTTCGTGTTTTATGATTTTTTTAAATCAAAATATTTTTTAAACATTTTTCTGCTTTAATTTGAAAGTGCACTTTTAGTAAACTGTAGATCCCCTGCACTGTTTAATAAATGAGACCACATGCCTTCGTATACAATGAACACAAATCTGGACAACCACATTCTTTGATCACCGCTCTTTTAATGGTTGTCAGCAGTGCAGCTGTTATATATGGTCCAGGCTGAAACGAATTTCTTCAAGTAACTTTTAATGCTACTTCTACATTCTTCGCAGCGCGTGCGAACGCAGCGGCTCGGGGCTCTTGGCTTTTTCTTTTTGTATATAAGTTTCTTTTCTTCATCCAGTTCTATCAAGCACTAATTTGGTACAGTGTTTCTGAATTAGTGCAAATTGGGAAACTCTTCTGACATCATGCATCCCGAAAGATGGATTTTATACCAACAGAGATCAAGCGGAATACTGGGGCTTTCACCTTCCCCCCTCTGTGGCCTGGGCGACGGAGGAAATGACGTAAACAAAAGGGGGGCAAAAGAAGAGGCGTGCATGCTAGGCTACAAGCTAACCCACACAGACCAGCTTCTTCCAAGTCTCTTCACCAACGCCAGTTCACTCATCAACAAGATGGACGAGATTCGGCTGAGGTTCGTCTCACGCAGGAGGGATAGCTGTTGCCATGGAGAGCTGGTTGGACAATAACATCCCGGACGCTGCGGTGGAGCTAGCGGGGCGCTCCTTGTTCCGAGCCAACAGGACTGCAGCCTCTGCTCAACGTAGGGGCGGATGTTTGGCGATTCATGTAAACAACTCCTGGTGCACAGCTACAGACATTGATGGAACACAGTGCTCCCCTGACCTCAAATACCTGGCAGTGAAATGCACGCCATTTATGCTGGTCAGAGAGTTCTGCGCCATCCTGATCACAGCTGTTTACATCCCAACGCAAGCTAATTCTAAGCTTGCACTGGAGGACCTGTACTGCCTGATCAGCATGCATATCTAGAGACGGCCGTGATTGTGGCTGGTGACTTCAACCACGTCGAACTGAGAGCAGTGCTTCCCAAATTCCACTGCTACATCAGCTTTCCCACCAGAGAGAACAACATCCTAGAGCAGGTCTACAGCAACATCCCAGGAGCATACAAGGCTGTAGCAGCTCCACATCTGGGCATGTCTGACCATATTTCTGTGGAGCTGATCCCAGCTTATAGACCACTGATCTGCAAGACTAAGCCAATCTCCAAAACTGTGCAGGTCTGGTCTGAGGAGGCGGCAACTATACTTCAGGACTGCTTCAGCACACAGACTGGAATATATTCAAGGAGGACTCGGATCTAGGGGAGTACACATCATCCGTCCCGGAATATATGTAGTTCTGCACCGATACTGATCTGACCAGAACGTCCATCGTGGTTTTTCTAAACATGAAACCATGGTTGGACAGCACGGTGCAGCCACTGCTCAAGGCCCAGGACACTGCCTTCATGTCCAGGGACAAACTAGCTTAAAACAGGGCCTGAAGAGAACTGAGGAAAGGCATCCAGCTGGCAAAACTTCGGTACAGGCGTCGCGTCGAGGAGCACTTCCAGAATCACAACACACAGAGCATGTGGAGAGGCATCAAGACCATCACAGACTACAATCGCAGTGGCCAGTAGGTCAGCCATGACACCACGCTCCTTGACACCTTGAACAGCTTCTTTACTCGCTTTGAGGCACCCGGCGGCAGGGAGACTGCTCATCTCCCTCGGCTGGAGGAGCAGCACCAGCCTCTCGTCCTGCAGCTTCATCAAGTGAGTTCTACTCCCAGGAGGATCAACACTAACAAAGCTGCGGGACCTGACAAGGCCGGACACTGTAACTGTGTGCTGACCAGTTGGCTGGAACATTTCTGGACATTTTCAATCTGTCCCTGCGGCTTGCTACAGTTCCTGACTGCCTCAAATCCTCGATCATTGTGCCTGTACCAAAGAAACCAACCGTCACCTACCTCAATGATTACCGCCCAGTCGCCCTGACCCCAGTGATCATGAAGTGCTCTGAGAGGATCGTTCTAGGACACATCAAGGACTCTCATCGCTGCAGATCTGGACAATCTTCAGTTCGCCTACAGGGAGAACCGATCTACAGAGGAAACAGTCTCATAGGCACTCCACTCAGCACTGAGCCACCTGGAGCATGCTAACACTTATGTTAGGATGCTATTCGCTGACCTCAGTTCAGCTTTTAACACTGTTATTCCAGATGTTGCTGTGTCTTTGGATCAGGGACTTCCTCACCAACAGGTCTCAGGTGGTGAGGATTGGGGACCGCACATCGTACACCGTGATCCTGAACACAGGCACACCGTAGGGTTGTGTGCGCAGTCCAGCCATCTTCACCCTCTTCACACATGACTGCACTGCCATCCACTCCACTAACACGGTCGTCAAGTTCGCGGACAACACCTCCGTGGTGGGTCTCGTCTCAGACAATGATGAGACACTGCACACTACAGAGAGGAGATCAGTACCTGACAGGCTGGTGTTCAGACAACAACCTGGTTCTGAACACCAGCAAGACCAAAGAGGTCTTTGTTGATTATAAGGGGTCCAGGAAGACGCAGCATGCTCTCTTCTCCTCACACACGGGGAGGTGGTGGAGCAAGTGGACAACATATAATTCCTGGCCGTCCACATTTTCCCTGACCTCACCTGGTCACTTAACACCAGACATCTGGTGAAGAATGCCCAAAAAAGACTCTTCTTCCTCAGGAAAATGAAGCGGGCTGGACTGTCCACTCGGCTGATGGTGAACTTTTACAGTGCCACAGTGGAGAGCATCCTGTGTCTCAGTGCCACTGTGTGGTATGGCAGCTGCACAGCTCAGGACAGGAAAGACTGGCAGGATTCAGATGAAGGCCAGCTGTATTGCAGCGGTTCTCCGCCCCCCGGGAAACCGACTGTTTGTGCCTCTTCCATTCCGGAAGAGGCACAGAAACATCAAAACAAAGACAAACAGACTGGAGCAGAGCTTCTTCCCCAGAGCTGTGAAAGCAGTCTCTCCACCTTCTTGGACACAGACACACAAATGCAACTCCTCCCTGCAGACACACTCACACACAGTGATCACCGGACCCTCTGCAGTCACACAAACCTCCCCCACCGCAGACAAACAAACTAACGCACTGGGAGGATGGGTTGTTTATGTTTACATCTACATTCTTGTGATGCTCCTTGTTCTCTCTTGTGCACTTTACATCATCTGCTGCTCATGAACCCGGTTTTCCAAAGATGCTGATATTGCAGCACTTTACTTGTAAGTATTTTATTCTATTGGACGGAGTGACCTTTTTTTTTTTTTTTTGTCTTTTTACTGCATCTGGGACGATGATACCAAAAGAAATTTTGTTATGTGCAATAATAATGACAATAAAAAATCTTGAATCTTTCTCACATGTCATGTTCAAGGATGATAGCTATACGATGCATGTGCAGCCATCTCTGCCAGAAATTAGCATCCATGGAGAGGATGGGTTTCCAGTAGGAAGCAAACTGGGACTGAAAGGAGTCTTTGGATCCACTGTGCTGCAACGACAGGACCTTGAAAAAAAAACAAATGAAGGGAGAGAGATGTTTCATTAAAAAAGCTAGGGAATACCTGGAGGAAGGTAGATTAGCAATGAAGGCACTTTTAGCCCAAGAAATAATTTTGTAGACAACTGTCATTGAGGTTGTAATTTATCAGGAGGATGAGTGCTTTATTTTACAACAGTCAAATAAAATAAGTAAGTCAAATAAGTATACTGTGGCTTTCCGATCCGTGGATATATATCTATGCTAGTGGGTGTGTGCAACACTTGGATGAAACAGTTATATAATGATCACTAAATAACAGGGTTTGGACTGTTAAACGTTAAAAGAATCCTGCATTGATTATTGAGTAAATGATGAAGTTTGCAGCATTGTATAGGTTACCCAGAGCTGCTACTGGTGTGTTTACTTTAGAGCCCAAATGGAGTCATAGTCTTTGTGCTTTATCATCCTGCATGTCTTCCTAGGTCGCGTTGGGAGTTGCTGCTGTGGTACTGCCTGATGCCTACTGCTCAAATTAGGACAAGAGATCCTTTGACTTGGATCCTAGGCTGGATATCCAAGTGCAAATCGGGATCCACAGAATACAATGGACCAATAGACTACATCTGCTTCTGTATCACTACACTTCACATATCCCTGGATTTACAGATTCCACATACTCTTGGACTTAGTGACTACATCAGCAACACTCAGATCTTGCTACATGGACTATAATGACTCCTGGACCAATAGAATACACCTGTGTCTGGATCACTAGATGTCCCATACATCTGGATTTATAGATTCCACAGACTCTGCGACTCATGGATGCTTTATATATACTAAGTAAACTGTTATTATCATGTTGTGTTATGTACAAGTGACATCTATTGCACGTCTTTCCGTCCTAGGAAGAAGGATCCCACCTGTGTGGTTCTTCCTGAGGTTTCTTATTTTCCCTGTTTAGGGTTTTTTTTAAGTTTTTCCTCACCCAGGTCGAGGGTCTAAGGACAGAGTGTGTCACATCTGTACAGTTTGTCAAAGCCCAGTGAAATAATGTGTAAATTGTGATTCTGGGCTATACAAATAAACTTTGACTTGATTTGATTTGAAACGATACATTGATTGGCCAATATTATCGGACAATGTTGGCTGATCAAAAATTTATCAATATCAGCATATATGTTATCAATATCGGCCGATATTTAGTTTTCTGTCGCTTATCCGGGTTCGTTTGAGAAGGGAGATCCAGTTGTTCCTCTCCCCAGCCCCTTCCACCAACTTCTCCAAGATCTCTGAGGTTCAGTGTGGGAAACCCAGGTATACCTGGGTTTCCCACACTGAACCTCAGAACTGAAGAAGCCTTTCGGATGAGAGGCGAAACGTCTTCAAACAAGATAAGAAGTCCAGTTGTTTCCTACTAAAACACTCCGAGATCAAGATGACCTGGATGACTGAGAACCTTCACGGACAACTTCTCCAAGGAGACACCAAGACGTTCCCAAGCCAGCCGACAGATATAATCTCTCCAGTGTCTCTTGAGTCTGCCCCAGGGTCTCCTCAAGAGTGGGCATGCACGAAATACCTCCCCCGGGAGACATCCACAGGGCATCCTGACCAGATGCCCGAACCACCTCAACTGGCTCCTCTCAACATGGAGGAGCAGCGGCACTACTGTGAGCTCCTCCCGGATGTCCAAGCTCCTCACCCTATCTCTAAGACTGAGCCCAGCCACCCTGCAAAGGAAACTCATTTCGGCCGCTTACATTCACAATCTCAGGTGAGAGTTAGGACATAGATTGCCTGGTAAATTGAAAGCTTTGCCTTCTGGGTCAGCTCTCTCTCCACCACAACAGACAGATCCGTCTGTCAATCTCCCGCTCCATTTTCCCCTCACTTGTGAACAAGACCCAGAGATACTTGAACTCCTCCACTTGGGGAAGCAACTCTTCCCTGACCAGGAGTGGCCAATCCACCCTTTTCCGGCTGAGGACCATTGCCCTCAGATTTAGAGCTGCTGATCCTCATCCCCACCGCTTCACACTCGGCTGCAAACCGTCCCAGTGCCAGCTTGATGTCAATGAGGCCAACAGTACCACGTCATCTGCAAATAGTAGACACGGAATCCGGAAGCCACTAAACTTTGCTCCCTTCGCCCCTTGGCTGCGCCTAGAAAGTCTGTCCATAAAAATTATGAACAGAACTGGTGACAAACGGCAGCCCTGGCAGAGACCAACCCTGACTGGGAACGGGTCTGACTTACTGCCGGCAATGCGAACCAAGCTCTGGCTCCGACAATACAGAGATCGAATGGCCCGTAAAAAAAGGCCATCTACCCCATACTCCCATAAGCCCACACCTGCTCTCCGCCTCTTACCTGGGACAACTCCATAGAAATTGGTCCAACCCCTCTCAAGAAAATTGGTTCCAGACCCCAAACTGTGAGTTGAAGTTAGGCCGACTATATCTAGCCGATATCACTCAACCTCTCACACAAGCTCAGGTTCCTTCCCCACCAGAAAGGTAAAATTCCATGTTACATATCGGCCGATATATTAAAAAAAAATTGGTTTTAAAGAACACCATGCAGAAAGAGAAGCTTAGGATAATTTTGTGTTATATTTAGAAAATATAAGTTCATTGTTAATCAGCAAAATATTCTGCCTCCACTACACATTGGTTATAAATGTTTGATAACTACATTTGAGGGATTATTCCCAAAAGTTTGCACATATCGTCCGATTTTCCACACTTTTTTCCCCCCTAATATCTGTATCAGTATCAGCGCCAAAAATTACATATTGCTCAGACTTCAGTTTGCTTGATTAGATCATTAGGAACAGGTTTGTTTACTAATTCAGTAACAGTGTCATAGTATGTGATGTTGTGGTATGTATGAGTAACTGATCAGTAAGTAAGTAAGTCAATTTTCTTTAGTGTGGTTTGCACAGTACCGGAGTAGAAGAGCCGGGTGGGATGTAGAACAGAGGAACTCCATTTTTGGTGCTCTCAGGAATCATGTAGTTATCAGGAATTGAATTGAATGACTGGAGGTGCACCAACATCTGATCAGTTTGGTTGATACTGGAGGGACATACAGCACATGTAACAGGCAACACATCAGTATCAAAAAAAAAAAATCAGTTCATCTTAAATTTATCATCCCCTGTTGCCCCACCCCGGATTGTTCACCTCTGCAATGTGTTCCAGAAGCGCCGGATGACAGAAGTGCGGTACGGGCTGGTGATAGGTTTCCTCTGGGTGCAGCTGATGTCATGCAGGATGTCGTAGCATCCCTCCATTGTCACCTCCACCCTGGTGGTTCTCTTGTTGAGGTCCAATGGCCATGAGGCAGCTGCCAAGTACTCGATATGCATGTTGTGTTTCCATAACAGCATCAGCTTCACCTCTAGCAGAGTCCCACCTGAATAAAGTGGGAACTTCAATCTCGACAAGAATTACGGACTGACTATTTTCATAAATACAGATGGTTGAATTGTTTGACTCTTTGCACTACACAGAAGTGAAGCAAAAATAACCCGGATACGACCATTGCAATCTTGCACTGGTGACGTCATTTGGAACCACAATCTTGCATTAGAGGCCACACAGCAGAGCCACAGAATTGAGATCTCATTTATACACCCTGCCATCCAATTGCGAGCAGAACTCAATTTTCAATCAGGACATTTCAACCCATTTGTTGAATCAAATAACTAATTAAAACTAAACTGATGACATAAATGCACACTTGAACTACCTAAAATGACAAATATCATCTTTGGGAAAAATTTACTATTTCATTAGTGTACTCTTTTATATCTATATTTATTGTACCTATTATTTTAAGTTTGTCCTAAGTGTTACCTGATATAACTACGGAGGAGTTTTGTGATCTATACAGCAGTCCCCTATGAGAGAGAAATCAAGATGCTTTGGCTTCATGAGGTTCATCTTCATATACAGCAAACTGGACAAATATTTACCTTTAGTGAGGCTGATCTCTCTGATAGTGTAGCCCTCTCTCAGTCGCACAGAAACCACACTGATTAAATGGGCATGAACTTCCTTCTCTGTGTGTTTCTTTCTTCTCATGACCAGCGCAGGGTTACCACTGGCCGAGACTAGGTGCTTGTTGAATAGTTTGTCCTGGGAAACTACAAAGTCAAGTAGTTAGTATGTAAGTCTATTTATTATCACCATTATCAATTGAACCACAATGTATGACTTCATGTAGAAAATTATGCCAAAAGAGAAAGACCCCCCCGCCAGGATATTAACAACATTAAAACAGCTGGGGAGATTAGGAAAAAATTATGACAAAATCTTTTCCCAAGGCTTGTGTTTTAGAAACTCATGAACAAAGTTTCTATGTATCAATGTAATTCTTACAATTGCATTGCAATCACAAGGCCAACAGTATTGCAACTTGGAAACACTGGGGAAGGAAAGGTTTTTATTTTTACTTTAATAATGCATTGAATTTAAATTTAATCAATTCATTTTTACTTGTTCAGCTACACACTAGAATGAATTATTTATAAAAATGCATCATATCTTAAAACAAAGTTTGCAGTGATGTAGGCCAATTAGTAAATGCAGACTTTCACTTCACAGGGCACTTCATTTATAATCAGAAAAAACATTTTCTGAAGGACTATCTGAACAAAAAAGCAACAAAAAAGCCATACTGTAAACTTATAGACGGATATAGATTGTCAATAACATGCTAATAATAACCTACATACAGCACTGATTATAAGACTGACCACATAAGTACTCTGAGTTCACAGACTCAGGGGTCCTGAGGAAGGAATAGGTTAAGAAGGCCTTGTGATAGGCATTCATCTCCTGGCTGTTTAGGTCTACTTCAGGACAGCTGGGCAGGTATGAACCAAATGTGGCCAAGGAGATGAACTTCATCAGCTCTACATTGGGGATGTAGCCAAAGCTGCAGTCATATGAGTATGCACCACCAACCTGGAAAGACAAAAACAGGAACAGTCAGGTTATAGACTCAGAACATAAGATCATATGTAACATTTTTACTAAGTAAGTTGAAATTTTCACAAGTATTTAGGTAGAAAATTCTGTCCTAATATTAATTATGATTTTATTTTGATCTGGGGTGTTCTGCTGATAGGTCATCTTGTATTTGTCATGAGTGAAGCCATCTCACAATTTTCCATTCTCATTATCTTAGGCGTGGAGTTAGATAATATTGACTGGGTAAGATGCAAATTAATTGCCTTACCTCTGAACAATACATTTGTTTGAGTTTGATTCCTGCAAGCTCAAAGCTCCTGTCTGCAAAGCATATTACATAATCACAACGTGCCATGGTTGTTTGCATATATTGTCCGATTTTCCACACTTTTACTCCCTGATATCTGCATCAATATCAGCCCCCAAAATTGTCTATCGGTCAGACTCCAGTTTGCTTGATTTGTTCATTGGGAACAGGTTAGGGTCACATGAGGCAAGTTTTGAAAGAGGTTTAAAACAGAACAGAAAGACCCTCATTAAACAAGCGTGGTGGTCTAAGACACAAATTATCAGCCAGCTACAATGCAGTCTTGATATCCCCTCCCAGGCGTTTTAAACCTCCTTCAACACTTGCCTCATGTGACCTTAATGACTCACCTGATGGCAGAGCAGGGCAATAACTGAGTCCATAGAGCAATGAGTCCATGGAGCAATGACTGACTCCAGGTGTGACTCAGTCACCACGTCACCTGTCATGTGACCATAACAACCCACATGAGTGTGACGGGGGTCATCAATGAGTCACAGCTCAAAACGAATCATTAATGAACTACACCTTCTTTGTGACCTCCTAAGTGCATAGACAGAGAGGGTCAACACCTCAGGTGACCACCTCCAAGGTGTAACAACCCTACCAGAAGTTAAATACTGGTGATTCCCCACCAAATGTTCAGAAGTGAAGAAGCCTTTCAGATGAGAGGTGAAACTTCTTCAAAACCAAAAAGGAGTCCAGAACTTAAGACAAGATCTAGGTATTGCATGTTGCATGCAATGTTTTCTGTGAATTAGAGACATGAGGGTTTGATCACCGCAGTCCAGACAGTTCCGCTGATGTATCCTATTTTATTTCTCATTTGTCCCCATCCCTTACCTTTTATAATTTTTCTCCTCTTCCTCCTCACACACTTCTGTGCAGTAACTCTACCTTTTGTAATGTTTTAAAACAAGTCCCAGCTTATTTGTTTTTTTGTTACAACCCCAGTTTGCTGTGAAGCTCCAGAAATAGTTTTGTGGATGATGAAACTTTACCTGTCTTGGAGTTTAGATACTGACTCAATATTTATTTTGGGCTGAACTGTCCCTTTAATCATATTTCAGATGTTCTATTGTCAGAGATCATTAAGTATAAAGTAACTGGCTAAACGTATATTACAAGAGCATAAACAACAAAAAAATTTAACTGATATGTGCAAGTCCACAATTACAACAACCTTTCATAAGTTCAACAGGGCTGAGACTCAGCAAGAAACCTTTCATATAATAAATATGACTGTATAGTGATTACAAATCAATATATTGTGATATTGTGACATTATTTCGTAGGCCTGTATGCCTCATAGTTACACTAGCAATATGCCTTTACTTAATCTCTACATCTCAACTAGGCAACTGTGGCTCAGGTTACAGAGCGGTCGACTTAGTGATCAGAGTGGTGGTAAAACATCTGGCATCTGCAGTTTACATGTCTAAGTGTCCCTGAGCAAGATACTAAATTCCAAATTGCACACACATTCTGTGTGTGAGTGTGTGGGGTGTGGATGGGTGAACACAGACTTGTGGTGTAACCGTTTTGAGTGGTCAAGATGGCTAGAAAAGCAATATATATGAATGCAGTCCATTTGGCCCTGTTCTATTGCAGTGGAAGTGGTGGTAAGGGATCACATCACACAACAAACCACTTCCACAAATATTTGCAAGTAATAATAAATAGTGTTTTTTTAGAAGCGATACAGAACAACAAAAGTTAACATTTAACTCAAGGCTATATATATATTTTCTTCCATATGTAATGTGGAAGAAAATATGTAAAACATTAAAAACATAAAGTATGAAATAACACTAAACACGGCAGCAGCGGTGTCACATTGTTTTGGGGCATTCTTTTTAGGGAAAGGAAATGGCGATTGGCCAATAAAGAGCTGCAAAACATCTAAAAGCATGTTTACCTGCACAAACGAGCAAGCAACGGTT